>ML822592.1:7379-29010 GCA_009831015.1 Picea engelmannii | reverse complement strand
TATATTCTTGAGCCGACAAGGCTTCTAGGGTTATTAGCCAATTCATTAGGGTTTCTCTTGCTTCCCGTAGTCTTCTATTCTCGTCTGGTTCACAGGTAGAGGTAAATACCTCCCGCAGCTACCATAATATTAACACGAGTGACCACAAAGAGATCTATAGGCATCTCCCCTTTTCAATTAGTTTATGGAGCAGAAGTTGTTTTCCCTTCTCAGCTAGCCATTCCTGTAGCAAAGTTCTTCCAGGATCATCAAGAAGAGTCTGATAACATGATCAGAAGAGTTCATCAACTGGTGGAAGTCCAGTAGGCCAGAGAGCAGGTAATGGACAGAATTCAGGACCATCAACAGAAGGTCAAACTGGCTTTTAACAGGAAAGTCAAGAAGAAAGAGTTTGATATCGAGGATTTGCTGCTTAAGTGGGATGCACCCATGCAAGATAAGGGCAAACATAGAAAGTTTGATGCCCTATGGATTGGGCCTTTCAAAATCTCTGAGGTTTTCTCAAACAACACGTACAGGTTGCAAGATTTGGAGGGCGAAGAGGTTTTCAGCAGCCCGGTAAATGGGCATTTTCTGAAGATTTTTTTTTTTTGAGCCTTAGATGTCTCCTTTGTTTGTAAATATTGTCCTTTTGGTTCTTTGTTCATTTTCTTTCTTATTATTTTCGGCTTAGTAAATGACTCCATAGCCCAATAGTAAGGCACTGAAGCTGCAAATGAGTTCTTAGAGCAACACAGGGATGACTCTATCCCCCATGGAGCCTAATGTTAGCAACAATTTTTGTCATTGGGCACAAAAGTACCCAGGTCTGCAGGTTGCACGAGAAGCGCCCAAGCGCAGCACAGAAGAATATCTTTTCAGGGTACAAGTCAAGCTAGCGGGTGAAGTTTTGTTGCCAAGCGGCCAAGACCCATCTATAAAGTTGATCGATGGTCACTGGGATCTCGGGGCTACCAAGTAACCCGAGATATAGCGTCAGAGAAAGCACCTATATTTCAAAACAAAATTTGGGTCGTCCGATCCAGTGACGCATGGCGCAAGATCTAGTCATGTTGGCATATCGACATTCGAGAGTTTGAAGGGTAAAGGTTCCTCGTCATCTCACATCTCGAAACCCCGAAGCACCGAAAGCACCTAGAGTCGGGCCCATGTTTTTGATGCTTGGTCACAAAGGAGCAGGCCTGGAGGAGGGGTGCTAAGGTTTATCATTTGGAAATACGGGTCCCGAAGAGTCGAGAGCAATCTTAGCCATTCATCCCGAAGGGACACGTGGTGCGTGATTAGGCTCTTTGCCTTTTTGCCCATCGTGACTTCGAAGCGCAAGGAGCAGCTCTTTCATATCCCCGAGACGTGAAGCGTCGAAGATGTCTCAGACCCGGGCCCATAGTATTACCGAATTAGTTCAGGACCATCAGATCAGAGAGGGGCGCGTGGCACCCATTAGGCCTTCTCAACATTTCGCCCATCGCAACTTTGAGGAGAAAGGATCTGCTCCTTCCTATCCACGAACCCTGAAATGCCAAAAGCACCTTTAAATATAAGCACGAGTTCACAGCCCGTAGTCGCTTGGAGGCGATAGTAAGAGCTGTGCAAAGGGCCGAAACGCCAGGTATAGCTGCAGAAGGGATCACAATGTTCTCAAGGTGCCAGTTCAACTTGATCTCAACCCTGATGCCTGCTCGTTGTAAATGAAGAAGAGAGAGGGTGGTTGAAACCTCACCTCACTCGTTAATTGCAAGGTATGGATGTCCCGGTGGGAAGTCTGCCTGAGATGGTCCTCTATACTGGTTCTTTCCACAGAAGCCATGCTAAGTCCTCGACTCACCAGGGAATCCTGCGCACGCTAATTCAACATTTAAGGGCTCAACTACCCCCTGGCGTGATCCATGCAGAATTAAGGTGGCGTATGACAGAGGAGTGCATGCTAGATTTGATTGAAGAGGCGTCTCATCCTGAAAGTCTAGGAGGCCTCTGTTGGGCAAATGTTTAGGAGTATATATACTTAGTTTTGATATTTTTCGAGGCATAAATGGTAGAGCGAATCTCCCGATTGTAACGTTTTAACAGAAACTCTAGTTCTCTAGTTATGCATCTGTATGTAAGATTTCTTGTTTAATGACAGACAATTTTATTACCCCATCTAATTTTCATCTCATACCGAGGGAGTTCATGATTGACTGATTCACATGAATTATTGCAATTATGTTACGATAAAGGATTTATTGTGGCATTGTTGTATTCTCCGATTTTCTACGTTTGAATGTAAGAAGATCTTGCGTTTAGATGTTTTCTCCTACAGTCTGTTAGAAACCTGATGTTTACAACAGACCTTTGCATTTATCTTATACAAGTCTTCCCCCTATTCACCCCTATTACAACTCACTGTCTGGAGTTTATCTAAGACCTCACTTGCCCATGCATGCCTGGCCTAGTTTCGGAGTTAGAACAATATTGTTTTGAGTTAACTTCCATTCGATCACCCCTTTTTATAAACAAATCGTGACATAAACTGATGGGCGTCGGGCTCTGCTCCTGCTGCAATCCAGGAGTGACTTCTGATGCTAACAGAGAGAACATGAGGACATGTCAAGGGATTTGAACCTTGATGTCTCACACTATGGGGAGTTGACCCTAAGTGTTCCTATAGGGAGTAGCCTCTAGAAGTCCACATGGGAGTGCCATGTGTGACAAATCTTTTGCTACTATGGTGGTTGTGTACCACTGGCAGAGAATGTGTGTCTCTAGAGAGTAGTTGTGTACTACTATGGAAATATACCTCCCTAGCTAAGAGGGAGTGTTGATGCTTCAGCACCAGGCATAATTTCTCCTAGATTGGGCTGCAGACCAAGGGAGATAGGATACATTTATCACAAAGGTGCACTTGTGATAAATGGGCCTAGACATAGTCCTTCCTTGATCATGACAAGGAATAATATGGACTTGAGGTGCTTGAAGTGCTTTCCACATGTCATTTAGCATCAAGCCGACATTCACTCATAGGTGTGTGCCTGTGGTGAAAGATCCTAGCATGGTCTTTGTCCTAGTCATGGTGATTTGACAAGGACCGATAAAGACACAAGATGCTATATGATATTACAGGTGGACCCAAAGTGAGCCTAATCTTAGAGAGAGTTAATTGGCTCAGAGGGAGAGCAGGAGAAGGAGTTTTCTCCTCGGTTCAGGTGGGAGAGAGATGTCTCCCAAGATTGACAGACAAGTTATTGATTATTCAAGGGACACATCCTTTCATGGATGGTCACCTTATGTTCCCTATATAAATAACACTCATCATTGTAATAATATATCAATCATATCTTATTTGAATAACAACAACATCAACTACTACAAAATGGGGGTCTTCATCAGGTTTATCATTTTTGAAGTTCATTCCAGATCGTCCAATTTTTGCATCAAAATTATTATTTTTACAATCAGTTACTGAAATCCATAATGCACGAAGGCGTAATAGAGATGTAGATTATTTTGAATGCCCGGAAGAAATTAAAAAGTCCATTAAGGATACATATGAGTACTTTCATGTCGCTGATTCTGTTTGGTGGGAGTCTTTTTTCAATAGTCAAAGTGACATAATTTCAAGCTCAACAAATGAAGATACAATGTTAAGGACTCCATTTCATTGGCCACAATATATGTCAAACGAATCTGAATTAGTGGTAGTGAATCCTCAGAAATATTAACTATGTTAGAGTATTGACATTTTCCAATACTTGGACACAACTGATATTCCAAAAGATTCACTACTATTATCATGAATTGTTAAAATTTGCACTCTTAAATGATGATAATTATTATTATTAACCACAATCATAATTATTATTGTTATTATTAGTAGTCATAATAATAATAGTGATCATCATTATTAATCATAATACTAATAATTATTATAAAAATTAATAATAATAAATAATACCTTTTAATTTTCAATATTAATTAAATATAATTATAATTATTAGTTTTTAATTACGCCGATAGGCGTCCCCCCTATTGGAATTGATGGATCAATCAGCTTTTTAATTACAAATTTTAATCTTATGGTCTGTAGTTAAAGATGTTGGCATATTCTTCGTCTGGTCTCCAAATCAATGAATGGGATTTAATGTACATAACATCCTCTCATTTAAAAATGCATCCGTTAAGCTATTTAATTTCTCACATTTACTTAATCATATCAAAAAATTACTACCCTAACCATTGATTGCCACGTTTACGTGGTTAACAAAAAATAATATGTATACAAAGCTTCATGGGATAATTACCTTACGCCTCTCGCTCCTCTCACACCATGGATCACATATTGGGGCAAGCGTTTCATTTTTGCCTCATTGCCATGGATCACATATTCGGGCAAACATTTCATTTTGTTTTTATGGTGTGAAGCATGCAATGGTGTTTGAATTAAAGCTGGTTGTGCCATGTTTGCCCATCGTATGAAGGGATCACGATATGCCAGAAGACAATTGTTAACACTCGCTCCTTCCAGAGTGACGCTCCATTGGAAACACATGATGCGTCAAAGCATGGCATGCAAACGAGCTAGAGGAACCCTAACGATTAGGTTTTGAAAGTAATGTTGGATCCATGGCCTCGTGCAAGGGACCTAAACCGATTGTTCGACTTGGAATCAAGTGCATCTGGTGAAAAAGAGGCTTCAAATACTGAGACAGAACGAGTAGAGGCCAAACTCCAAACGATTTAGAGGATTTTTTTACTTTGTTGAATAGAATTCTATATACGAAAACTAAGAACACAAACTTGGGTATTTGGGAGGTTATGTGCAAGCCAACAACCGTAGTGTTTTAAACATCTACTTGTGGTCTTGTAATTGGAGTGTGTATAGCTGCATGACTGATATGTACGCTGAGAAGGAATATTATATATGTATGATATCTAGATTGTAGGATTCAAAAATTAATGAGGGATTTATGCACTATGTTTGTTATAACTAGGACCTCAAACCTAAATTGTAGTTAGCTTATGTAGTTTTTGGTTTCATTGGAAGAAACCTAAATCTTTCTTAGCAAATGAGAGTTAGATATGAAATCTCGAAAAAAAGATTTCCAAACTTCTGTCCAAAAATTTGAATTTTCAAACCATGTGGGGGCATAATAGGAATAGCATCAAAATGTCAATGTATTTTTTAATTTACAATACATGCATGCTTCTTATGGATTTACATAGTAAGAAGATCTACAGGATACCAATGTGTTTTGAGAATATTAATGTAATCATTAATTATTCCTTGGCTATATTGAAACAAAAATGAAAATTTATTTGTCGGACAAGCAATCACCAAATATCTTTTTCCTTTTTCTTTGGCAGAAGATACAATCACCAAATATCTTTTTCGTTTTTATTTTGCAAAAGATACAACTACTTTAGACAAGAGTTTATTATATTTAATTGATCTATCATCTCCCCACTAGAATCTGCTCTGGTCTCCACCCTACTATTCAATGGATTTCGAATTTGAAGAGTTCTACAGGAGACTCGTTACAATGGTAGTGGAGATGAATGAGCTTGAAGATATATTTCTTGATGAAACCAACACAAAGCCAAAAAGCCAAAAAAACCGTTTAAGTTTGTGATAACTCTTTTTCATAAGAAATGTAAAGATTCAACCAAGTTGGTTTTATTTAATTCACACATACTGCATTGATTTGCATGCTGGTTTTTTTTTTCATATATTTTGAGTTACTAAAGAAGATAAGTTGGTTTTATTGAATTCGCACATACCGTATTGATTTGCATGCTGGTTTAAAAGTTTTTTTCATATATTTTGAGTTAATAAAGAAGATAAGTTGGTTTTATTTAATTTGCACATACCGCATTGGTTTGCATAAACCACACTGGTTTTAAAGTTTTTTTCATATATTTTGAGTTAATAAAGATGATACTAAGGTCGTCACCCTAAAATGAATTTTAATATTAATATTTTAATTTTGAATAAAAACTAAATTAAAATTAAATGCAAAAAGTGTATGTGGTGACAAGTTGGTTTTAAAGTTTTTTTAATGTATTTTGATGGAGTTAATAAAGGATATATGAAGGTTATCACCCTTTAAGGAAAATGATTTCTAACCTAAATCTTTTAATTTTGAATAAAAACTTAATTAAAATTAATTGCAAAAGTGTATGGTGTATGTGGTGACTGCATTAGAGTTTGTATTAAGACAAATGTTAGGGTTAGGGTTATAATATATTTTGATGAGTTAATAAAGAAGATACGAAGTTAGTCACTCTTTAAGGAAAATGATTTCTCACATTAATTCTTTAATTTTGAATAAAAATTAATTAAAATTAATTGCAAAAGTGTATGTGGTGAGTGCATTAGAGTTTGTACTAAGGAAAATCCTAGGGTTAGGGTTATTTTAATTACGATTATGAAGATTGGGAGTAATATTAGAGAAAACATATTATGTTTGATCTAATATTACCCCACACCCCCACTAATATGTTTTTTCTAATATTCACTCTCACCCCCACTCCCACCCTCATATTGGGATTATTAAGATTGGGGTTATTAATAATACACTATTATAATCAAAAGTGGTTCATATTTTATTATATTATTAATATTAGGGGTTAATGTGATATCAATCAATTTTAATATTAATGGTTATTAATACTATTATTAATGGTTATTAACAATGGTCTTAATTTATTATTAATGTATAAGGGGTAGTAGTTATTATTAATATACATAAATTAACTATATTATATAAGGGGCACTTTACGAGTATGTATGTATATTATGCATACATACATTTTATACAATAATTATTAATTAATATTAATAATTAAGCATGTCAAGAATAATGTATTAATAATATATTTTTAGGGTTATTAATGTATTAATATTAATGGTTATTAATGTATTAATATTAATGGTTATTAATACTATTATTAATGGTTATTAACCAATGGTCTTAATTTATGATACACATCCTATGCAAAAATCTGCATAGAGATGGATGTGTCGGGGGCACTCCCAGAAGCCATCAGCCTAGAATTCAGGGATGAGGAATGGATGCAAAACATTGACTATGAGTAGATCCCCTTCAAATGCAGAAGATGTCACGAACATGGACACCTAATCAAAGAATGTCTGATCATTAAAAGATAAGAAGCAGAAAACACCAAACTACAACAGGATGCGAATGGGTTTATAAAACCAAACCACAAAAACAGAGCTAACAAGAAACAAAGTAAAAACCCAACAGGGAGCAATCTGGAGGCAAGGAATAAACTAGAATGAAGGGACAGGACCAACAAAGGGGAGGAAGGAGGAAAGGAAAAGACAAAAGCTAAAGAAGCGAGGGAACAAGCAACAAATGAGGACACAGATAACCCAAGAACGGAGATGGGACAGGGGGGTAGCGCAACTCCTATGGACGGAGAAACCAGAGATACCTCCACCCCCATGTAGGAGGCAGACGGAGACACAGAAATGACTCCAAGCGAGGTAGGAATGGAAGATCCGGATCTCAGAGACATTGTGGAACGGGAAGGGATCGTCTCCCAAACATACTGGAGCAATGGAAAAGGCAGGGCGTAGACAATGTACCAGCGGAGCAACTAGATCGCATCTAATATTTGTTCCTCCTGAGGGAGGAAGCCAAATCCAGAGCGCTCAAGTGCACACACGGGGAGATAGGACACCTAGGAATCAAAGCGGGCGAGGAACAACCACAACTCTCACCCAAGCAGACGAGAAGGAAAAAAGGCAGGAAATCAAACAGCGTAGCCTTACAGGAACTAGGAGCTCTGCTGATAAACTCAAGTAAGATAAAAAATCTCTTTCCCAACTTCCCCCAACATGTTTAATATGAATATTATAACATGGAATATAAGAGGCCTAAACAACCCAAGAAAGCAAAGAATTCTTAGAAATAGACTTAGGAAGGAGCAACTAGACCTTTGTTTCATCCAAGAGACAAAATGCATTGTAGACAGAATGGAAACAATCAAGAAAAAACAATGGAGCAAGTACAGGATGTTGGTTGTCGAAGGACAAGAGATGGCAGGAAGTATCCTCACCTTGTGGAACTCACAAGTGATGAACCTAATCGCAACTGAGGCTACCAGACACACACTTTCGGTTAACATGCAAATCATTGGAAACACAAAGATGATTATATGCACTAATGTGTATGGACCCCAGATGTTAGCGGACAAGAGAAGAATGATTCTAGACCTATAAGACCTAAAAGCCCACTCCAACAATCTCCACTGGATCCTAGCAAGGGAATTCAATATCATCACATCACTTGCGGAGAAAAAAGGAGGCACCAGAAGATTGGATAGAGATGCAAAAGATTTCTCAACATTCATAAAAACAGTGGAGATGGTGGAAATCAGAACCAATAATGGACATTTCACTTGCAAAAACAGACAGATAAATCAACATTAGGTTGCGACAAGACTAGACAGATTCTTTGTGTCAGAATCCATCATTATGCAGGGATTAACCTTAGATTGCATCATCCTTCCCTAGGGAGGGTATGATCAATGGCCAGTCCAACTGAAAGCAGACTTCCCAACCACCCCGAAGAATAGACCATTCAGATTTGAGAAATTCTGGATAGAACACCCCACCTTTAAGGAGAACATCATGCGGTGGTGGCGGGAGGAACAATAGGAGCAAGGGACACAGATGTTCAAACTCTATAAGAAACTAAAGTACATCAAATACAATCTCATGGAGTAGAACAAGGAAATTTTTGACAACATAAACCAAGAGAAGAAAAATATTGAAGATATAATGAGAAGACTCCATGAGTTTTGCATAGCAGAGGATTGAAAAAAGGAAGAGATCCAATTGACCCAGGAATGGGAGAAACGATGCCAACAGGAAGAAATTCTATGGTGCCAAAAGTCTCGGATCAGATGGATAAAGGAAGGAGAGAGGAACACCAAGTTTTTTCATAGAACAACCATTTCCAGATGAGCCCACAACAAAATCCTGAAAATTAAGGATCATGATGGGATTGAGCGAGAATCCCACAAGGAGATTGAAAATACCCTGGTAAGTCACTTCCAGGGGATAGCCCAGGAACCCAACAAAGACCGAACGGAGGCCATCCAAAGGATAACGTCGCACATCCCCCGTCTAGTCACTGGGGAACAAAATAACAACCTCAACAAACCCATAACTAAGGAGGAAATTGATCAAGTGATCCAAGAGATGCCCAACGGGAAAGCCCCAGGTCCAGATGGTTTCACGGTGGAATTCTTCAAAGCCTGTTGGGAAGTGGTCAAACACGATGTTTATAGGGTGGTGGAGGACTCTAGACAGTCGGCCTCCATCCTAAAAGCTTTAAATGCCATAATGATTACTCTAATCCCCAAAGAAAATGAAGCAAGGACCCCGGACCCGCTACAGACCCATAGCTTTATGCAATGTGGTTTACAAGATAATCTCCAAAGTTATAGCCAATAGATTGAAACCCCTCTTACCCACATTGATATCACAAGAACATGTGGGTTTTGTGGAAGGAAGACAAATCACGGACAACATCATCCATGCCCATGAGCTAATCCACACCTTGAAAATCCAGAGGAGAGGGGGGATGATAATACAACTTGACCTAGCAAAAGCCTATGACAAAATTAGCTGGCACTACATGGTTAAGACTCTGGAAGCCTTTGGTTTCACCCAACACTAGATCAACTGGATTATCAGCCTAGTCTCAACAACAAGTTACTCGCTCATGATAAATGGAGCCCCAGGCATCAGACAAGGAGACACGCTATCCCCCTTCTTGTTGATCATGATGATGGAAGGTCTCAGTCGATGCATAAAAGGTGCAACAATAGTAGGATAAATAACATGCCTCAAACCTTTCGAAAACTACCCTACTTCCACACACCAACAGTTCGTGGATGACACCTTACTCCATGGCATACACACGGTCAAGGAAGCAAAAATTTTCAAAAGAATCTTAAAAGAGTTTGGGGAAGCCTCGTGAGTCGAGATCAACCATTCCAAATCGATCATCTACTTTGTCAACACCAACCTGGCAAATATTTTGGGCTTTGAGCGCAAAACACTCCCAACTAAATACTTGGGCATCCCCTTGATGGACAAAGCTTACAAAATGGAAACTTGGGAAGGAGTGCTCAACAAGCTACAGGAGAGGGTGAAAAAATGGACATACAGATCCCTCAACCTTGTCGGGAGACTAGTACTGACCAAGACGGTTCTGCAAGCAATTCCAACCTATATGATGTTTGTATTTCCCACCCCCAAAGGAATACTACAAAAAATAAGGACCATCCAAAGGGACTTCGTATGGAGAGGAGTGAAAACAAAGAAAAAATGGGCCCTGGTGCCCTAGGAAAAATTTTGCAAGCCAAAATGCAAAGGAGGACTAGGGCTACAAGACCCACAAGTAACCAACGAATCCTATGGGGCGAAACTCTGGTGGCGATGGGTCAAAGAAACCTCTACCCCGTGGGAAAACCTTTGGAAGGTCAAGTATGCCCCAGACATAAATGACCAGGACCGAATTTGTTTTATGGGCACCAAGGAGGGATCAACCATCTGGAACCTAGCCTGGCGCAACAAAACCTGGGTCCATACACACAACTTATAGGAAGTAAGGAATGGTAAAACAACCAGATTTTGGGAGGACGCCTGGCAACAAGAACTCAAAATGGAAAATCCGGACAGGAAGGAACTCCAACAGGACATGATCGTGCAAGGCAAAACCAAAGTCCACCACTATTGGAAAAAAGAAACAGATCGAAACAGATAGAGAATATGGGACAATCTCAATTCCCAAACTAGAGATCAGACCACAACAACTGCGAGAGAGGTGGAGGAGGAACTAAGGAAAAGGAAAATTGCAGTCTCGGAAGAAGAAGACCAATTAAGATGGGGCTGGAAAAATGGCAGAGAATTCAACTTGAAGGAAGCTCGATACTACATCATGGACCAAGACCAAGAAAACCTAGCGCAACAATGGAATGAGCTCTGGAGCAACCCCTAGTGGCCAAAAATAAAAAATTTCAAATGGTTGGTACTTCACAGCCGAATTCTAACCTCGAAAAACCTAAGGAAAAGGGACTTCATAGGCCCGTCACGGTGCCACCTCTGCCAAGCTAAGGAAGAAACAACGAATCATCTCCTCGATGAATGTAGCTGCACAACCGAGATCTGGGATTGCGCAGCAGGTATTTTCCGACAGTCCAACATTACCCAAGGTAACATTTGCGCAACCATCAACGACTGGAATGAGAGTTATAGTGAAAATGAAGAGGTGAACCTCTGTTGGATTCTCATTCCGGGGATGATCATATGGACAATATGGAAAGAAAGGAATGGACGCATCTTCAAGAATGAAAGCCTCTCGGAAGGAAAAATCAAATAAGAAATAATCTCCATGACAAGAGAAACGGTGCGGAGCCGCAACTGCTAGAATGGGAAAGCGCAACTCACAGGTCAAGAATCTAGAGTCCTAAAAGCCTTTCACCTAAAAGATGGGTGCAACAACACACAAATAGGATGACCACCGCAACTCCAAATAGGTGAGCGCAACTGGAATCCCCCTCCAGCAGGGTCGCTCAAGATGAATTTTGACGGGGTGGGAAAAGGAAACCCAAGCATGACAGGAATGGGAGGAGTTATTAGGGATAGTGACAACAACATAACCCAGTTGTACACGGGGAGTATTGGAAAGTCAACTAAGAACGTAGTAGAATTCAGAGCCCTGGAGATTTACCTCTAGATTCTAAGCAGTGAAAGGATGACAAACACTATCGTGGAAGGTAACTCCACATTTGTAATCAACACGGTGAAGAGACTCCAAAACGACACCAGAGTGGGCAAAGTCCAGAGACATTGGCGCTTGACACACTCCCTGCAAAACATTCAGGAGCATTTGCAAAAGATGAACACGGTGGAGTTGCACTGGGTACGCAGGTCAACAAATGGCTCGGCGGATCGAATCGCTAACGAAGGGGTTAGCAAGGAAGGATAAGGTTTAGACACTACTTGGAGCAACATCCCAAATGGTCAATTCAGAACATAGTGCATACAAATAGCAACAAAATACTGTGACGACAGCCTAAGTACGGAAGGTCACGTCGAGAGGAGCGGTGCAAGGCCAATAGGTGGGCATGCCGAACCCAGGTAAAATCTTTAGGACCAACATCCGATCGCAAGTGACAATGCAGGATCAGATCACACAACAGATGGGGGTATGACAACAAGATCTCATCAGTAGTAAAAAGTGCAAGGTTAGTGCAGGGGAAAGTACAGATGGGACTCAACAGGCCGTGAGTGTCGTAGTACAAAAGACGTCACCATGTACCAGTGTGGTTACACCTTTCCCGAGCATAGGTAAGTGGAATAACACAACTGATTACACAACGAGTAGGGGCAATGGTCGGTGCAAGGATAACAGATGGGTTGTCATGATCACACATACCGAGACAAAGGAAAAGGACGAGAAGGACCACCTCTATGGGCAGAACATGATTGCAAGGACGAGTCCGCAGCAGGAGAACTGCCATAAGAGGTGAAGCACTAGGGATAGTTGCAGTCAGGAAAAGCACAACAACATGAGCCACCACAAAAGCAAGGGCCGAGAAAGAAGGCACCCCTAGGTCGATAGGAACATGAGGAGAATTTAGGGAAAGAACCGCCACAAGCCAACCAAGATGGTGTGTATGAAGAAAACACACATCAAAAGAAACACCCAGATGGAAGAAACTCCGACAAGCCATAGGAGGATTTCAAGGATGGAGTAAGAGACCCGAGACGCCAAGAGCACCTTCCAAACGTTGGTCAAACTGAAAGGAAAAGCAACCATCACCAGGTGGGAGAAGGAAATCACAGCTCAGCGCAAACACAAATCCTGGGAGGAACTAAGCCAGGAAGCAAACTAGATAACGGACCCAGGGACCACGCAGTGCAGGGAAACCCTCTACCATAAGACGATAGAGATGGCATGGGAGACAAAGATGTTAATAGGCAAAGTGAGCACATAAAAGAAATCCACCAGACAGAAGGGTAACAAGGACCATAAAAAGTTGCTCAAAGAAATCCTAAGTTGCCTTAGCAACCTGGACGCTAGTACAAAACGAATTGTAGAGGACCATAAGAACTAGAAGGAGAAGCTAGAGCGAGTGGATGCCCAATTCCACTTATACTTGCGCTACGTCCATCATATGGACATCACACCAGTTGATGGGAATGGAGCACCAACCCGGATTAGGAAGACCCTCACGGTGGCTCAGGAGGAGGAGAGCAAGGACAAGGTGAAAGATGAAAAGAGGCATCTCACAATCCTGGACTAGCGCCGGGTTAGTCAATGATTAATGAATGTTACTAGGTCAGTCTCAATTGTTGTCCTGTGTTTTTTTATGTTTCTATTATGATTAGTCTGTCAAAAACTGGATATGATGGGAATGGACCGGTTTCCCAATGTGGTGGTCCAGCCAAACCCCTCTGTTATCTTAAAGAACGCAACTCTGGAACCCCTGGGCTGGTTTCCTTTTTGGCAGACCAGGGAGTTCTCTTTTTGTATATTAATCCTTTTTAGTAATACAGATACTCACACTTACAAAAAAAAAAAAAAGTTTGTGGCTTCATAGTGTATGCCTCAAGCATAACGCAACTACTGTGTTTTATTGAAGTTTGTTGTGGTATTGGTTTAATGTTTGATCAAAACACTTCGCTCGAAGTTTTCTTATTTGTATGAACAAGATAGACAAATCTTGCAACGGTTCAGCGTAAAAAATGGTATATAATATGGGCTTTTAGTTTCATCATTTATTTGCTTCCTTTGTGCAGTACCAAGCATGTTCAGTAATTTATACAAAATTACCGATAATGGGTATTTTTGGAAGATTTTGGTCTATTCAGTAATTTATACAAAATTAATCATAACAAGTTTTTTTAAGAAGATTTTGGTTTGGATTTGGCTCTAAAAGTACATTTTAGTAACAAGTTTATTCAATAATTTATAGAAAAATAATGATAATGGGTAGTTTTAGAATATTTTGGTTTGGCTTTGGTTTCAAGGTTACATTTTAACTGTGCAAATTCTAGAAAATTAATGATAATGGGTAGTTTCAAAAGATTTTGGTTTGGTTTTAATTTTAAGATACATTAAATTCTTGTGTGTGATAATAAATGTAAGTTGTCATTATATCAACTAAACTCTAAACTCTGAATATATTCATATACAAATTGTAAGTATGGACTTTTAGTTTCGTCTTTTCTCTACTTCCTTTATGCAATAGCAAGTTTGTTCACTAATTTATACAAAATTATTGAATATAAGCTAACCAAAACCCATGAATATAAGCTTGCTAAGTCACCCCATCAATCACCCCAACAATGGTCAAGTGGATTAGTGTAATGTCCAAGCAGTCATCAGAAATGAAAGGAACCTAATGCATATATAAGAAGGTTATAACGATCAAACATGACACATACCATGATACCTCGGACCAATTACCTCATGGAGCAAGAGTCCTCTCCGATGCAAGTCCAAGCCGGTGGTGATGGAAGCTGCTGCTGCTGACAGGACAAATCTGGCGAAGAAGAAGAAAGATGGGCCCTCCAGGGCCATGCTCAGGTCAATCCTGTTCTCGGTACTCCATGTCTAGGACCTGTGGGCCTCAAGACATGATCTCCTAGTTATCCCTAGATATCGGGGATAACATCTGGCTCCAACTCGGGGACATGTGCTAACCGTAGAGAGCATGAGAACCTCAACAATCTCTGGCATAACCTGTATACCTTCTCACACTTGACAAGAAAGCATCAGCGACAAAAGGTGGGGTGGTATTGCCACCCCGCAAAACGATACATGTATATATATGGTAATCATAAATGCAGATAGAAAATGAAACTCTTACTTGTACTTACCTACTGGCTGTATGTTGGTATAGTCAAACAACCAATGAAGCCAATCCAATAACGTTCCTCGATACCTGCCTTTGTGCTTCATCATAAACCAAAACAGTGACAAATCAAGCACAAAAATGTCATGAGTTAGAACATATATCACATCATCAGGAATCTCAAAGTCTAACTCATGGAGGCGGGTGGGAGGGACAAAATCCTGCCAAGTCCATCTCTAAGAAAAGCACTCAATCCTATCCAAGAAAAGGTCATGAAAAATACAAGGTTCATAAAACCGACTCAAAGGGCCTGTAAATTGGTTACCTAGGACATCCTTACGCTCTAGAGTCAAGGAAAGAATTGACAAAGGTTTAGTAGATGACTGGCAAATTATCAAGGGAAAGTTGAAAAATTGATTGGAGCTAGGATTACCCAACCAATCCTTGGAGTCTAGGGTTTTCCCAGGAGGAAACTCAACATGAAAAAGGTATTTCCCAACTACACCTTTAATGGAAAAGCATGGCAAGGTAACAATAGGTGGTTGGGGTGAAAAGTCATGAGAAACCTCCTTTAGGCAAACAATGTCCTTACTTGTATTAAAATTTGAGCACAGCGGTTGTTGGCAATCATCTTCATGAAAATAATCCAAATGCTCAGAAGGGTACTCATAAAAAATCTCAAGGTAAGACTGAAAATCATCAGAAGAATGAGGTACTAGGTCATCCTTGGTTTTTTGAAAGGTACAAGTAAAAACTTCATCTCCTTGTTGCCATTGGTCGGAAGTAATCTGTTGTGACAATTGTAAGGGCAACAATTGGAAATGACTCTCAGTGTCATAGATGGGATCTGTATCATAACCAATTATATCCCACCCACATCTCCCAACATGTATGAACTCATCAATGTTATCAATAATGTCACTATCCGTGTCATAACATGCAGGGTTTGAAAAATCTGAAAATTCATTCTCCTCTTCATCATAAAGTAAAGCATCATCAAAAACTAGGGGAGGAGGGTAACTTACTGTTTCTTCCTGTGCAGGGGCTTCGATGCCTTCGGTGTTTTCAACATGCATTATTGCTTCATCATCATGAATTGCTTCTTTGTATTTGATTGCACAGTAAGGAACATCCACTTCATCCAAGGCTTCCATTTCTTCCTCACTCTCTGAATCATGGAACAAGGTGTCGTTGGAGTCCCTAGAAGAGAAACAACTAACCTCATCTTCTTTTTGTTGTGCAGGAGAAAAGGGCTTTTGGATTGGCTCATCAGAGGGAGGGGCACATATTGATACTTCATCATCTTTCTTAGGTTCCTACTCCTCAATCACGTCCTCATCCTGCTGGTTGAAAACTTGTTCCTTTCTCTCTTGTGGATTTTCAACAAAGTTTCCAAGGGAAACTAGTTTTATCAAGCTGAGAGTGTCCATGGTATCGGTCCTGGTCACGAAAAGACTCTTTTCAATTTGAATGGCCATGTCGTGAGCTTCTGCAAATGTTTTTGGCTTTTTCTTATTTAGAAGGAAGCTCAAATGTGCCTAAAGTCCATTAGTATAGAGGTAGATGAGGTATTTGTCTTCAGGACGATGGCCTCGAGGAATATGGTAAAGCAACTTCTGGAATCTAGCACAGAAAGCTCTGACAATCTCAGACTCTGTTTTTTTTATGCCTTCAAGCTCTTTTAGCAATGATTGTATATCTTCTATTTTCATGGTCCACTTTGCAAGGAAAACCTTTTCAAAAAGGTCCATAGCAGTGATGCTAGCAGCTGGAAGGTTATCATACCATCTTCTGGCCTCTCCATGCAGGGAGGCAGAGAAGAGTTTCATCACCAAGTCTTCAGCCTCGTCGCTGATAGGGAAGTATTGAAAGAAATCCCAAAATCTTCTCATGTGAGACTCAGGACATTCTCCATTGATGCCAGCAAATCGAGGGAGGAAATCCTTATAGAGAGGAGGCATTTCTCTGGGATATCCCGGGATTTTCCTCATATCCAAAGGTCTATAGTTTCTTGGGTCCCATTGTGAAGTCATTGTTGGCTTCGTCATCAGTGGAGTTGCCAGATAGTTTTCTTGAAACTATCAAATAATAGGGGGGAAAAGTTGTAGTGGAGTCGCCAGGTAAGCTTGTAAGAAAAGGTCTTTGAGGCAAGGCTTACCAAAGGTTTGTCATTGAGGAAGATTGACGTAGTGTTCCCCGGCAACGGTGCCAAAATGCTATCGCTTAGTTTGTAGTATAGGTTAAGTAGCTTGAAGGCAAGATTCAAACTGGTGTAACAGGAGCTTCCCCACCCACTGTCAACTCGATGGGGGGCTCTTTCTATTTAGGGTGGTTAATCCCAAGGGAGACGTCCCTAGTAATCTGGGGTATTGAAAGGAAAAGGATAAAGGGATTAAGGCTCAAAAGGTTAAAATAGGTTTTCCCTTCACAAATCACTGCCAAGAAGATAGTCAAGGAGAAGATAAAACCACAAGATAGGCACCTGTTTGCGAGACAAAGCAACAATAAAGCTAAAATGTGCAACAGTGGTTAGTACTTCATAAATTAGTGACTATCAACAATTAATATATATGAGCATAAATGGCAGTAATTATTGACGAAGTCAATGATTGCAAAAATGACAATGGTTTATAATATTACTTCTCAATAACACTGGAAATGATATAGCATTCAATGTATAAAATCAATCCTTGAATTACCACAATGCATTAAATATTATCAAATGCTCACAAAGACTTGCTGCGTCACTATACTAGGGTGACGTCAGCTTATTTCTAGGGTTAGTTTGATAGGCAATCAGGTGGACGTTTTGCAAAATAAGCCAATGAAAATACTCAACACTTCAATGTCTATTGCTAGATGACTAAGCCACAAAGTTTCATATCAAGCAAGAGCAAAAAGGAGGCATGACATCATCACAGATTTAGGGTTAGTAGAACGTTAGGGTTAGTTAGGGTTTGAAATTTAAGAAGTTTAAAAGGTTTGTTTTGACACAAGAGGCTCAACGTTGGAGTTCTAGACTAGTGCCTTAGGGTAAATGGAGTCAAGGAGCAAGGGCTAAGTCTCAGAAGAATCTAAATTTAAGGACAAGAGGGTTAGGCTTTCTAGTGCTGCAATGGCAGGGCCACAAAGTCAAAACCCTAAGGGGAGGAGGCTCATTCCGGTGTTGCTTAAGCAAGGCCTCATGCTCCTCCCTCTTTCCTTAAAAATCCTTGGCAAAAACGGCTAGCTTTAAAACATCAATCTAGGGCTGAAAAGTGTTGTAAAGACAAGGCCTTTCAAACCCTAAAAAGTAAAAACCCTAGGTGTAAACTCAATTAGGCCTAGGACGTCTTCCTTCTTCAATTTATATTTCAAAACTAACTCAGAAAAACGGGAATAAGTGTAGCAACGGCTAGGCTATATTCTCCTTAATCAATGGCTAAAATAAGTCTTCTATCATGGGGACATGAAGCAAGGACCTACTTGTGTACTTGCTACTTAGGGTTTCAATGATTAAGCAAAATAATAACAATGTAACCACAAATGTAAGAGATTTAACCTACAACCATTCAATCAAGAAGTTTTGCATGAAAAATACACTTACAAATCAATGAAGAGCTTATCAAACCCTAGTTGTAAACCTTCCAATGATAGAAAACACCATGAATATGCCAAGAATGATTCTCCTCAAGAGTAGCGCCTCAACTCCAAGAGCCAATACCAAGACAAAAGACTAAAAATGATCCTCTCACAAAAGAGTGAGTTGTGTTATATTCCAAAATGAGGCTCAACGTCCTCTATCTATACCAATCTTATGACCTTTAATTACAAAAATAGGTCATTAAAATAACCGACAAGGCTGACTAACAATAATTACACTGTTTTACACATTAAATGCTAAAAATGTCAAATATGAGCTCAAAAGGAGACGTCAGGCCCCTCTGAGGGAGACGTTGGCCCTTTTTGGGCAAGCTCAGCATCCAGAAAGCAGAACGTTGGCCCCTCCAGAGCTCCTGCAAGCTGCCACACGTGCCAAATGATCCCAACACACTGCCACATGCTCCAGAAAACGTCCAGCTGCCTCAGGTGACATCCTGTCCATCAAAAGCCATCGTCCCATCTGCAGAGGGTGATCCCCCCTAGGCCAGGCTCTGCTATGGTGTCCTGGTGGAACGTCCTTCTGTCTTCTTCGTGCAAGGGCTCATCACAACGTTGTCCTGCCTCTGTCATCCCAACAACCATATGATGGGCTCTTCAGCCCCATGGAGGTCCGAACTAATCATATCCTCATGTGTACCGGTCCACTGGTACCTGTCTGCCGGGTATGGTCCTGCACATCAAAGACTACGCCCTCCATGGGCTCATCAGTCCTAGGAATCATAGCAATGTCAATCATATTTCATCATTAAATTTATCATATACATGCATGAAATTCCTAGCATATCATCCAGGAGCTCAAAGATATTACACAGATCTACTATACAAAGCTGAAGAAGACCAAAAGAACAACCTATTGGGCTAATACCCACAAGAGATGGAAAGTTTCCTTAGAAGATCATTCAAGCCATGTTTGATGTGATGTGGTCTAGGGATGTCCAGTCACAGTAAGACCAAGGGCAGGTGTTGTCTGTGGGTGCCTTTGTAGGATGCGAGTTGTACCCGTCATGGATGCATTTTTTCCAAGCCCTTTATTGCCTTTATTTTTCTTTTAGTGCTTTTCTTTCTTTTTTATTTCAAGGTCTAACTAGAGGACACTGCCTTGGCTTGATGACCAGAGCTGACAGTGTTACCCACTAGTATCTTCGCAGAGATGATAAGGCTGGCTTGTGATGAGACCCCCTTTCCCTTGGCCATGCGACCAAAGGTCACTGCCCTGGCGTGGTGACCAGATGATGGCAATGTCATACTACTGGATACCTATGAACATAATGGGCCGACTCGTGATGAGACTTCCCATCCTCTTGGTTAGGTCTTGTTTTATTATTTTTCTTAGGGTCCCTTTAGTTTCTTATCGAGAGGCTTTTTATTGCCTTCTCAGGGATCCCCTGGGCGAAGCATCTCTAGGTTTTATTTCCTATGGATTTTATCTTTTACCAGCTGCTTTTACCCCCTGGGCCTTTAGCCCCTTCTTCCCACAAGACAAAGTGTAACCCTCAAAGGTCATCCTAATGGTCAGACTAGGGGAATGGGATGGATGTGCGGGAGATAAGATGTAAAATGATAAAATGGTGGGAGCAGACGATGGCTCTGCAAATCTCCTTTGGTGGCTAACCAAAACCCATGAATATAAGCTTGCTAAGTCACCCCATCAATCACCCCAAAAATGGTCAAGTGGATTAGTGTAAGATCCAAGCAGTCATCAGAAATGAAAGGAACCTAATGCATATATAAGAAGGTTATAACGATCAAACATGACACATACCATGATACCTCAGACCAATTACCTCATGGAGCAAGAGTCCTCTCCGATGCAAGTCCAAGCCGGTGGTGATGGAAGCTGTTGCTGCTGACAGGACAAATTTGGTGAAGAAGAAGAAAGATGGGCACTCCAGGGCCATGCTCAGGTCAATCCTGCTCTCGGTACTCCATGTCTGGGATCTGTGGGCCTCGAGACATGATCTCCTAGTTATCCCTAGATATCGGGGATAACAGGCCCCGTTGGGGTAAATTAGTACATCTATTTCTCGGGGTCGTAACTTTGGCATACTATCTCCATTTGACACACATGATACATCGTTAGAAAGATCTATCCGAGGAATCCACTGCTGACATGCCCAAAAAACGGTGTTTAGGGCCTCAAAACGGCTCTGGAAGTTCAGGACCCGAAAAACTGCTAAAAATAGTAAATTGTGCTACAATTAAGGATACTGAAAAACCAAAAGAAACAATGGTGTGGGTCCAAGTGGAATAGGCGGGTGGCCACCAATATCCACCTGGATCATCCTTTTCCATAGGATGGGTTTAAATACAAATATATATTTAAATATATAATTAAAAAAATAAATTTTCAATATGGAATTATAAATTGCATAAATACTAAAATATGTATTTCACACTAGTATATTTAATAGTGACGATTTGAACTCAGCACATGTTCGTACAAAAATAGCCAACTGTCAAACGATATTGACTATTACTAGTTGAGCAAACTTCTTGGCTTTGGCTAGCCATTAGATATAATCTAAAACTATAAATACTTGAGAGGATGTGATGTATGCACGAAGAAACCACTACAAGACAAGTGAGAAGCATTTTTCTTTTTGCAAAATAGATGTAGGACAACAGGTTCAAGATTATCAAATGATGCACTCTCTCTTTCAAATGCTCATAACCTTGATACTTCTTTAAGGATGTGAAGTATAAGGACCAAGTACATCGAGAAATGGATGGAACCAAATCGAGCAAGTGAAAAAGCACCCAATAACAAGCCGCCTAAGAGAAAAAATAAACACCCATTACAAGATACTCCTAGTTAAAACAAGACTATACCTAATAGAATATGAAGCACTAAGAAAATGGATTTTATACGTATAAATTTATATTTATAAAATTCATAATAATATATTTTTCATTAAAACTTTATGTATAAAAATTAATAAGAATTTAATGTCAAATAAAATAATTTGACGATTTTTTTTGAATAGTTAATAGTTGATATAATTAGTTTTTATAAAATTACTTATATAAATAAATAAATTTTTGGTTAAATATCAGATTAATTATTATTATAATATTCCTAAACATAGGCTCAATATTGTGAGTATGGTACATC
>ML822591.1:236680-250284 GCA_009831015.1 Picea engelmannii | reverse complement strand
TCCATGAGATCAAGGATCATACTCCTACATATTTGATACAGTTACAATTGTTTTGATGAATGGCTTTTTCGTCATGTTAATTTTCTGTTTATGTAAAGTTATAAAGGATTTGTCTCATGATTTTGTCTTAGCCTCAGTGTGAAGCTTGAAATGTATGTTTTACACACAGTTGTGTAAAAGGATGATTGTAAGAGTCAAAGTCATAAGGATATACTATAGTCTTAATTTGATAGTAGTAGATGCAGTTTTTAAGGATAATGGTTGGTAACAATCTAAGTCTATGGGATGGTCATGCTTCAAATGCATGTTTTATACATATCTACGTAAAAACATGATTGTAAGAGTCAAATTCATAAGGATATGTTCCAGTCTTAATCTGATAGCAATAGAGGCAATTTTTAAAGATAATGGTTGATAACAAGTCGAAGGGATGGTAAATGTGTATTTGATTTCCAGTAGAAATATTAATGCTGTAATTTTATCTCAAAAAAAATAAATCAAATAAGTATATGTAAATTAAAAGAGATAATAATTATTATTAAAAGGCGTTGTCTAATTATTCTACGTTTTTTCCCTTTTCGTTGGAATCTGGCAACATAAATGTCCACGAAAACACAATTTTCTATTGTTTAAATTGCATTTTTGAACGCAGAAATGGATTCAGCATGTTGAAAATCCCCTAGTGCACTTGGATTACACAGAATTAACCACGGCATGTTGAAAAACCCCTAGGGAACTTAGATTACATAGAAATAACCACTCAAATATGCAGATACAACAATTTATGGTCGGATTTCAGGAAAATATCCCTGGAAAAAAGAAAACACGTAGAACTTTCAGACTAAGGCTTTATTAAAATAGGGAAAAAAAACTATAAATTTGAGTGTGTAGGTTTTCACAATTACTTATGATGTGTGTGGACCTTGTGGATATAAGTTGTGTGTCAAATTCTTGAAATGTCCAACATTTTGAGTGGACATTGCACCCATCACTAGGGTTGCATCATTTTGAGTGGACATTGCACCCATCACTAGGGTTGCATCACTAGGGACAAATAAATCTAAAATAGTGAGAGAAAATAGTGTCTGGGTTAGGATTTTATAAGATAAAAACAAAATTACTCATTTAGAATTTTTATGTTTATGTGTGTTGCTTCTTTTAATTATAAACATAAAAATGTTTAAATAATAATATTAATAAATATGTTGAATAAAAATTAATAGAATGATAAAAAATAATTAAACAATAAAATGAATAAAAGTATTTAAAATAAAAGAACTTAAATAATAATAATTAAATAAATTTCCACTTGGTGTAGTCAGTGAGGGAGTGAGTTGTTAAGGAACTTTGCAAGTGAAGTCATCGGTTACCTCTGGGGACACCTCAATTCCATCCATGTCAAGGGATGGTGCGGTCCAGACCGAGTGCGATCCCCATGTGATTTTGACGGCTTAGATGCCCCTAGGTCRTGGCATCTCAGCCACAGCCCAATATTACAAGTCGAGGATATTAAGCTAACAAATAATAATAATAATAATAATAATAAAATTCATAAATGTTATGTAAGAATTCCCAAAATTATAAAAAAAACAATTRAATAAAAAATAGTAGATCAAGTATAGTAAGCAAATATAATTTGTAAATCAAACGAGTATACTAAGMAAATATAAATGATTTTTTCAAAGTAAGAAAGGAAAAAGTGTAATCTTTCAAAGTAAGAAGAGAAATAGTGTAATTGTAATAAATCAAACGAGTATCCTAAGAAAAAATATAAATGAAATTTTCAGAGTAAGAAGAGAAAATGTTAACTAAGAATTCCTAAAATGGTAAAAAGAAACAATTAAATAGAAAATAATAGAAGAAACGAGTATACTAACCAGATATAAATAAATTTCCATTTCCAAAATAAGAAGAGAGAAAAAATAGCCCAAAGGGGTTGGATCCAATGGTGAAAAGCGAGGAGTTTTTCACTGTTGGGCAAGGTTCAATTCCCGTGAGGGCTTTACCTGGAGCCATAATGGCACCTTGAGGTAGTGGTCGAACATGTAGTTGCACCCAGAGACACTATATTAAAAATGGTATTTTGACTCATGCACACATAAGTGGATCAAAGCCCGCCCCCATGTCCTCCAAATGTTTTAGCCCAAAGGGGTTGGATCAAAGAAGTTTTTCACCGTTGGGCAAGGTTCAATTCGCGTGAGGGCTTTACTTGGAGCCATGGGGGCACCTTTAGGTAGTGGCCGAATGTGTGGTTGCACCCAGAGATACTATATTAAATGGTATTGTGACCCATGCACACATAAGTGGATCAAATCTCACCCCCATGTCCTCCAAATTTTTATCCCAAAGGGATTGGATCCAATGGCGGAAAGCGAGAAGTTTTTCATCATTGGGCAAGGTTCAATTCCCATGAGTGATTTACCTGGAGCCATGGGGGCACCTTGACATAGTGGTCGAATGTGTGGTTGTACCCAGAGATACTAACTTAAATGGTATCATGACCCGTGCACATATAAGTGGATCAAAGCCCACCCCCATGTCCTTCAAATTTTATAAGCCCAAAGGGGTTGATCCAATGGTGGAAAGCGTGGAGTTTTTCACCGTTGGGAAAGGTTCAATTCCCGTGAGGGATTTACCTAGAGCCATGGGGGCACCTTGAGGTAGTGGTCAAATGTGTGGTTGCACCCAGAGATACTATATTCAATGGTATCGTGACCCATGCACACATAAGTGGATCAAATCATATCCCCATTTCCTCCAAATTTTATAGCGTGCAAGGGTGTAAACCGATTGGCAAGTACCGTGTAAATGGAAGGAAATATATAAAAAGGAGATCTCAAGTTCGATTCTCACCCCAATTTACTTGTGCCCCATGCTTGCGGGTTGTGTGCACGCACCTGGAGGTTATAGAGGTAGCAGACGAGAATTGACCCCATGTCAAGCGAGTACGAGAACCGCAAGAACCCTGAGTTGTTGATTCCGCTAGTGCAAATAATAATAATAGTAATAGTAATAATAATAAAATAGTATATCAAACAAGTATATTAATTAAATATAAATAAAATTAAAATTTCGAAAGTAAGAAGAGAGAAAATAATAAAGATAGATAGAGTAATTTTTTTTAAATGAAACTTAAAAAGAAAAACTAAGTTTTTTAATAATAATGGAAATTGTTTATAATAAATTATTAAAATTTACTAAATTTATAAATTTTATAATAAGATATCAAAATTAATTCATATTATAATTATCTTTGTGATTAATCATATCTGGATTTATAATATTGACACTGGTGTAAAGTTATGGTAAGATCTCAAAAAAACATAGTAAAAGTTAAGCATGCATCCACAAGGATAACAATGGAAGCTACATGATAATAAAAAAAGGGCTTTGTGACGGGGGATACCTTATTCAAGGTGGTTTATGTTTTCCTTTTCTAAGCATTCCTTTCACTATCACTTTGACCATGACAAATGGAAACTATTAAATCGGTATGTTCAATAACCACGTCATATATATTATCAATTTTCTAATAGGGTAGGTTTTACATTTGATATCATCTCAAATGTGGTAAGGCATTAGGTAAGGCATTACTCCATACGTTGGAACTTACCTGTTTGACCAGATGAACAGTTGGAGTAAAAATATCATTAGTCGTCCACATTTGAGGAGTTTGATTTGTGAGTTCTACAAAAATCAACGTTTTTCTACACCAGTTTCCAAAAAAGAAACAATGTTCCTCTCCACAGTAGCATAGAATATTTTCAATTGATAGTCGTGTAAGTGTTTTCAATCAAAATTGAAGTAAAATTCACATGTTTTTCCTGCAAATCTTATAGTATATTCTTGATCCACACAATCTCCTTTGTCGTCTATGCAGGAGTGACATATTCTGCATATGTGGTGGAATCTACTAGAACATATTGTTTGCATGATCTCCAAGAGATAGCAATTAATCCAAGACTCGTGAGGTAACTTGAAGTAGACACTCCATTCTTCTTATCCCCATCAAATTCTGAATATGTATGTCCAACTAGTTTGAATTCATCCACCTTAGAGTATTTGAGTAAAAATTTTCAAGTTCTCTTCAAGTAATTTAGAACTCTCTTTGCAACACACGAATTTCCTTCACAAGGTTTTTGCATGAAACTAGAAAGGATCCCATCTGCAAATGAAATGTCTTGTCTAGTAGTAGTAAAGTAGATAAGACTCCCCATGTAGTATACCTAGGGAGGAAATATGGTGTACCTAGAGAGGTACCCAATGGAAATGTGGTTATGTATTATTAGTGGAGGCAATTTAATGTAAGGTGGACTAGGTTAAATATATTATTAAATAAGGCACATTATTGTGGTTAGATATAATAAATGTGAGAAGGCTTTTTATAAGGTTCCTAGGAGATAGAGAGTGTTATTTAATTTAAAGAAGTGTAAGAAATGTATTGGAATACGGTGAATTATATTGTGATTGTAACAAGAAAGGATTGCTTCACAAGTGTTATCCTTCCTTAAGGATTAATATATGGTGTTATCCTACCTCAAGGGTTTTGACTATTTTTTGTGTTGAATATTTGGTGAATTCTTTGGTTTATTCTTGTTGAGATTAAGGGTTATTTCTGAAGTATATTTTCATATCTATTCATATCTATTGAAGTACTTAACATTTTGTATCAAAGCTCTTTCCTTGGCCAAAGAAGGGAAGAAATGTTTTGTTCTTTTTGCAAAAAGAAATTAGGAAAAAAAGGGGGCAATGCAATTTAGACTCGGTTTTGAAACTTCCTGCTTAGAATTTGTAGAAAATAATTGGATATTTGAATTTCTCTCAAAAAAATTCCCAATTTCAAAAAAAAAATCGGTCGAAACAAAGTCTAGGAAGTGAAGTTATCATCATTTTAAATTCGACAAATTTTCAGGGTTTTTCTGGAAAAAGTCGCGATTTGCAAAGTAAGTTATTTTCAAAAACCCTAGTTTTATTTTTGGGTTATGGAAAGCGGGATATTTTTTACTGGAAAATATGATGGTCCTAGTATTGAATAATTTCTAAAGGCCCACAAGTTAAAATGGAAAGAGAAATCTAGAAAAAAATTATGCACCTTCGTTTGAGAGAAGATGCTCACATATGGTGGCAATCATTTGACTTTTGGGAGTGGATGTCACTTTCTGAGGAAGCACTTGAAAAAATACTTTTAGACAAGTGGTCTCATACAAAATTTAAGGATAAGTACATCACCAAGGTTTTATTTTCAAGTGGAAAATCTATATTACAAGCTCATGGTTGTATTCATAAAGAAAATGTCATTGTTTCTATTAACCCTAGTTGCCCGCAATATTTTATCAATGTTCAGTTGGTTAACAGATTCCAAGTTCCAGCGAAGAATATTCAAAGCACACAGGTTGAGGGTGAATATGTTCAAATTTTTAAATATTTCAAGATTACCATGGATAACTATGTGTTGCATTCTAATTTTTGTACCATTGATATGAATGATATGGATATTATTCTTGGATATCCTTGGATGGAAACAATTGGTATAGTTAATATTAATGTAGAAAAGAATTTTTGAAACTTTGGTACAAGAAAAAGAAAGTTACATTGCAGGATGTGTCTTTTACTAAGAAAGAAGGGTCCATTGGGGCAAGCAAAGAAGTTTTTGTAGAATCTGAAGTTGCATCAGAAGAAGTTATTGAAAAATATGAAGTTGCATCAGAAGCAGAGTCTACAAAAGGAGATTAATAAAATCCACAAGAAGGACACAATAAAAAATCCAAAGAGATCATTGACTCAAAGGAACACCATGTGCAGAATTGAAGAAAAAAGGATTGATTCCTATAGTTTTTGTATACCATCCACACCATATAGAGGAACAATAGTCATCAAGGCAAGGGTGTGAGCATCAACACACTTATGAACCAGTATGGAACCAGAAATAAAACCAATCAAGAGGTACATGGAGGACTACCATCACTGTAAGAAGACATCACGCTAGAGAAACAATCACATGGAAATATAGGCACAATGCGGATCAAGATCAGGGTGGCAAGGAAATAGTTGGACATCATGTTCATCTTCCATTAGGATGGATGTATGGACATACTTGGTATCAGTTCGCTACATTTCTTAGTCGATCATATTGTAAGGTTTGTAGGGTTTCTTCCCATGTTTCAAGGATGAAACATGTGAAGGGGTATGGAATGTAGTATACCTAGGGAGGTAATATGGGGTACCTAGGTAGTTACCCAATGGGAATGTGGTTATGTATTATTAGTGGATACCATTCAATGTAAGGTGGACAAGTTCCACTATATTAAATTCAAATAAGGAGCATTATGGTAGTTAGAATAATAAATATGAGAAGGTTTTCTAGAAGGTTCCTAGAAGATAGAGAATGTTATATAAAGAACTATAAGCAATGTATTGGAATATATTGAGGTATATTGTGATTGTAACAAGAAAGGATTTATTAAGGAGTGTTATCCTTCCTTAATGATGAATATATGGTGTTACCCTACCTCAAGGGTTTTGACTATTTATTTTGTTGAATATTTGGTCAATGGTTTGGTTTATTCTTGTTGAGATTAAGGGTTATTTCTTAAGTATATTTGCAGATCTATTCAAATCTATTCATGTACTTAACACTCCACAAGTTGTCTGTATTTAGTTACATCCTCAAATTCATTCCCTTTTTCTTATGTTATCTTTATATTTTGTTCCATTGGAGTAGAGAGAGGATTACAATCAACCATGACAAATTTGTTCAATGTTCTCCAATGTACTTCTTTTGGGAGATGAATACATACATTGGATTTTGAGTTACTTCAATACCCAAGTAGTAGTGAAGATATCCCATGTCATTCATACCAAAACCCCTCTTCAATTATCTCTTTATGGGTGCAATATATGTTTTATTATTCCCTATTATCAAAATATCATCTGCATACACCACAAGATATACAACATTGTTTCCAAAGATATACAACAATGTTTCTAACTTTCTTGACAAACAAAGTTGCATCGTCAAGATTAAAATGCTTGAAATCGATCTTCAAAAGATTCTCAATTAACTTTTCATACCATGCCTATCCTTCTGGTTGAGACATGTAGACATTCTCTTTCAAGTCTCCATTCAATAAGGTTGTCTTCACATCCATGTGATGAATCCTCTACCTATTTTGTGCAAAAAGGCCAATAATGCGTGAATGGTAGTCCATTTTGTAGTTGGGGGGGAAAGTATCCTCATAGTCTATGCCTTCTTTCTATGCATATCCTTTCACCACAAGCCTCGCCTTATGCCTATCAAGTGAGCCATATCATTTGTACATTTTTTATAGACCCACCTGCAACCAATTGGTTTGGTTGCAAATGGAGGATCTGCCAGCTCTCATGTCTCGTTCTTGATGAGAGCATCATACTTCTTTTGCATGGTTTCTTTCCACTAATCATGAGAAGCATCTTCTTCAAAGGAATTTGGTTCAATGTTAGTACCTAAATTCAATTCACAATCAAATGAAACATCCATATCATTTATACCACTTGAATATTAATCATCTACATCACTGGAATTTGAATTATCTACATCACCATAATTTGAATTATCTTCATCCCCTCCATCTCAATGTCTTGTAGAACTTATGGTTCCTATCTTTCCAATTTCATCAAGATTAGCATTCTCAAGTGTATTTATGAGCCACTTTGGTGGACCTTTCTAACATGGTTCAGGTTGCTCCACTATTGAGATGGTATTGCAATCCCATCAATGTTCATCCTTTCAATCCTCTCAATCACATTGTCCATTTGAACTTCTTACTATGATGAAGTGGTTGAATTTTCTTCATGAGGAGGAGATGTGACTTAAAAAGGAGATCCAGTAGATTGATCCAATATAGGGACCCCCCCTTCAACATGTGGAATATCATCATCAAACTCATGATATGTCTTTACATGGGTGAATTTATCCAAATGATCAAGTTATCGCTCAATAATCTTCTTGTTCTTGGTGGATTCAAGAAAAAATAAATAAATGGAAAGAATGAACTTCTCGTTTACCTCATCATAAATATGATATGCCTTGGTGGTATTTGAGTACCCTAAGAAGATTCACTTTCAACTTATTGCACCAAGCTTGTTTCTTTGCTCCTTAAGAATTAAGGCATAACAAGTGGAACCAAAAACCCTAAGATTCCTCGCCAAAGGAATACAGTCATCCCACATTTCATAAGGATTCTTATTCCAAGAGCATGAGATGGAATCTTGTTTCTCACATACACTACACATAGAACTGCATCAGCCCAAAACATCAAATTTACGTGTTTGAAAAATAGCATTGAACATACCATATTCAATAGTGTCATGTTCATTCTTTATGCTACACCATTATACTAAGTATTGTATGGAACATTGGTTTGATTATTGACACTCCATTATCAGTGCAAAGAGTGCTAATATGAGATTGAGTTTCATTTTCAATCCACAGATGAAAATTTTTAAAAGTTTCAAATTCTTAATATTTTTGTTTCAACAAATAAACCCAACACATCCTAGTGTAGTCATCAATAAAAGTAATGATATATCTATTACCAAATTCATATTGAATAGGAATGGGGCCACACAATTCAAAGTGTATCAACTCTATCTTTCTACATGATATTGAGGTGGAATCATGAAAAGGTTGTTTGTTGTGTTTACGATGCATACAAGCCTCTCAATGTTGAAAATTCCTTGGAATGGTGGGATGACCATAAACACTAATTTTATTAAGCGTACAAAGACTATCATAATTGATGTGCCCAAATATAGCATGCCACAAAAGACTGGAAAATAGTGTACCTTTATCATGGGGAGAAAAGTATGCAGAATTTTGTGTCTATGCATATGTCCCTTTCAACTTCATTAATTTGTCATCCTCCCATCCTGTCATGATGACCATGTTGTCAGAATATATCCTTATTTCAACTTTCCCATCAAACATGTGAATGGAATGGCCTTGTTGTCAAATTTTCACAAGAGATAGTAAGTTCCTACGCAACTCGGGAATATAGAGAACATTATGCAAAAGAAAATATAGGAATCTAGGAAATTTGAGCCGGTTGGTGCCAATTCTTGTTGGTTTGAGACTGGATAGATCTACAAAGTTTACTGCACCATCAACATTTTCATTCAATTTTTCAAATAAGTCTCTTCAAATTCACGTGGTTGTTTTCACCAATATCAAGCAACAAAGCATATCTCAATTAAGAAAATGAATATTTGAACAATTCCTCATTTATTCTAGTACTACAATGATCAATAACAAATTGAGTGGGTTTAGGAGTTTTAATTTTATTTTCCTTTCATTTATGTTATACTTTGACCTTCTTCCATGGGATCATATATCTCTTTGATACATGTTCATTATTGCAACAAAGAACACAGTTAAGATGATATCTCTCACATGCAATGAGAGAAATGTTCATTGTTCCTCGAGGAGTAGCCTTGTTGACTATCAAGATTCTTCCCTCCAAGCTATATCTATTAAAAATATCAACACCTTTATATACCTCTTCAATAGTGCCCATGGTCACAAAACCAAAGCCACGTGGTTTTCCAGTTTATTTGTCTGTAATGATATTGACATCCAAGACTTCTATTGTGTTTTCAAAGAGCCCCTCAAGTTGTTGGTTATCTATGTTGAAGGGAAAATTCCCCACAAACAACTTCTTTATTGAAACAACAATTTGGAGGTTGATTGGAATTCCAATGGTCTCAAGGTGGCCTAATTATCTAGTCGTCAATTAGAATCCCAAATACACAAAGGATCTGTGTATTTCTCGGCTAGCACAATCAACAACTAATGATATATATGCAAATATCATAATAATCAATATTGATCATGTCTGCCTAATATAGCATAGTTAAGGATTCAAAATCAATCTCAACCAGCATTTTTTTATGCAAAGAACGAAGCACTGAATCCTCCTCTTTCATAGATCAAACATTGAAACAATTCCTCCCCATCGCTTAGGACCAAAATAATGGCCGTATAGAAACATAATGTAGTAGATCGATCATAGTGAACCATTTTCCATTTTTTTTCAAAAGAATCTTATGTTTACCCATCATTACGAAGTGATATTAGATCCTCCCTATGATTCCAAGGATGTGAAGAGAAGACTCAAGTCTTGACTCTAGGAAAATGATTTCAGTGGAGACCTCATCAACTACGATGGTGGTAGTGACATGTTATTTGCAGAGAGTACGTTGGAGAAGAAGGGATACCTCAATGGGATGGAAATCTATTTGAGTTGTAGCAGTTTTATGGGAATGGTGTCTTAGACCAAATACTTTAAATATTGTTGTTGTTTCAAAGGTGGTTGCATGAGGGTTCCTTCTAGAGATCCCACTGAGAACCTATGCAATAAGACTCGAAGGAATTCTCTATAAAATGGGATCCAATATGCTGAGGACAAATCCATTAAAATTCTATGAACCAAAATGTGCATACAATGACTAATTAAAACACCTAGGGAGATAAAAATGACACCCAACGAACTAACAACCTATGTTAGAGAATGCCAATGGTATTTTAGTGACTAACACAACAAATTAGGGTTTCTTATACACGAGGAGGCATTTATGTTTTCTATCCACTAGAAAAATGAATCTCAATGCATAGGGAGAGATTGGAAGGAAGATTATAGAGAGAGAGGGATATATGAATAATTTATGCACTCAAATTGTAGCAAAAGAGGAAAAATATGCTCCAAATATCATGAAGTTATCGAAAAAAGACATCAAACTCTGATAACATTTTCTGGCCAGGGATGAGTAACTCCACGGATGAGCTAGGGATGAGTAACTCCATGGATGATCCAGGGATGAGTAACTCCACGGATGAGCCAGGGATGAGTAAATCCACGGATAATTTTTTATCAATGTGAGTCATACATAAATACATTGATGTGACTCTTTTTTTCACCTTCCAAAAGGTTTGATGACTCTTGACATCCACCTATGACTTTTCATATTTCCCTAAATTAATATTTACAACTATTTTACAATTATACCATAACCCCAAGGATTAGGTATCTAATAGTAAGGGATTTAGCTTGGTTATTTGTCACTCTACCTAATCCCCATTGAAAGGATTTTTCCTCATTTCCCTTAGGATAAAAAATTATCCCCTTTGCTCCTTCCACCCATAGGTTTCCTTTAGAATATTTATCAAATAATAGTAAACACTTCTTTTTCTCATGCTTCCACTGGAGGAACTCTTCATCCCCCATGCTAATTTTCGATTTTTCTCTAGATGGAGGAGAGAGCATGAGCTTCTCAGGTAAGAAATTGTTTGTATTGATCATGCCATCCACCTAATATTGATCCCCTTGTTCAAAAAGAGACACATTGTTCCCATGCATCCATTTGACTTGAATGAATTCTAATAACATCCTACAAGCTTTATTGATTGTGCTAACAACTTGAATTTGAATTTTTTGTAATATATCCTTGTTCCTCGCTAACCATATCTCCCAACAAATAATTTTTTGGATTTCCATACATATTATTTTTAAAACTTATTTATTCCAAAAAATTCATGAGTATATTTTATTCCAGATTACAAGCATTTCCTTCCAAGAGCTTGGGAATAAAACCTTGTCTAGAATTCCATGGAAAATTTGTTTCTAAACCTACAATGAGTATTGACATTCAAAATACGGATGATTTGTGGTTTCCCTCCTTGATATACATAAAATGCATCTAGATGGCCCTTTAGCTCCATTCCTTTTCAAGTTCTCTATTATTAGCAACCTCCCATGAACCATGATCTAGATAAAGACATTGATTTTAGGGAGTGAGTCTCCTCTCCGAATATGTTTCCATATACAAGAACAAGGTGTATTTGGAAGATCTTGTAAATATACTTTTCTTTCACTAAATATTTCAAAACTCTTTCTCCCCACCCCTTCTCATCAGGGTTGGTGTTATCCACAGGGGCACATCCAACCAAATGCTTAAAAAGAAATGATAGGGAGGAGTGTGGCCAATGTAACCAATCCATTTTTCAAGAACCATAGCTTAAGAGATGATATCTCAAGGAGGGTTTCCAAACAAGGATTTCCTAAAATCTTATATGTCCATATGTCGATAGTTTTACCATTTCCTAGAACCCACATTAATTTAGACTGAGAGGATTGTTACTTTACACAGTCTCCAAATCAAAGAACATATTGCTTCATCCGATGGTGTATTTAAACATCTTCCCCTATTTTTGTAAAAATATTTATAAACCTTAACTACTTTCCACCATTCATGGGGGTTAGAAATGAGCCTCCACAGAATTCCCCCCCCCCCTTTTCCAAATTCATGAGCACTGGATATTTTATTTCCAAACCTCCTCTCTCTTTTGGAGGACAAATGTTAATGCCCTATGTTAAGGTACTAACACTAATTTATAAATATTTTATTATTTATGATTAGGTTATCCTAGTGGTAGGATACATCATTATCACTTATCTCCTATTTATAATAAAAGAGAATCATTTGTATAAGCATCTCATCTTGTCTTATAAATTGAATATATTGTAAAAGGTAGTTTCCCCCTCAAATTGGACTATATTCACTGAATTTTAATCATTATTAAGGAATTGGATCATCACATTTGGTATTGGAGCATCGATCCCAGGGTTTTTCTACTTCAAGTGATTCACCTTGGAATTTTTGCTATAACTTTTTTTACGGGGATGATTCAAATAGAAAATTTTGAGGTTACTCGATAGACATATAACAGTATGTATAGTAAAAACTTCAGGTTCTGTTTCATTATACTTTCATAGATATAGACTATGTAAGATAGGGTTTGTGATTCATCCTCAAATCAGTTTTAAACGAGTCATCTTGGAATTTTCTCTATAACTTTTTTTTCTAGGAATTTTCAAATAGTGAAATTTTGTGGAGACAAAGGATAGATATCATAGTATAGGTGGTCAAATTTTTAGGTTCTGGTTTGCTATACTTTCAAAATATAGTCCATGCAAGACAAGGTTTGTGACTAATCATGAAACCACTTATCTTGGCATTTTTGTTGTAACTTTTTTTCAATGAAGGTTCAAACACTAAAAATTTCATAATCCTAAGTTGAAACAGTGAAGTACATGTGGAAAAAAATTCATATCCTGACTCATTATATTTTATGATATATTGCTTGTGGAAGTTAGGGTTTTTGCATAATTATTTTTTGGCGTGATTTTAAGAGATTTTTCCATAGTTAGCAAGTTCGTTTTAAAATAATAATAATAAAATAAGAGACATGTTCTGGAATATTTAAATAACACAAGATCTATCATTCAGCGTGTAAAACTATGGTTGGGGAAGAATACATGTAGAAAATACACATGATTTGATGTGGTTAGAAATCACATTGTTTCACCGGGTTGGAAACCCCTATTGGTACCCCTTAAAGTAGTACCACATTAGACAATACCTATAGATGGAATCTCACTTCCACATACCTTTGGGTATATAGGAAGTCCTATAGGTATAAATGAAACTAGCCTTAAATAAGCTCTTCAATCATCTTGTTGATATTGTACACCAAGGATAACACTCAAGGACACACTGTAAAGACCCTCCTC
>ML822591.1:208610-223327 GCA_009831015.1 Picea engelmannii | reverse complement strand
GATTGGTTAGGAGGTATTGGTGAGCCTTCTACGGTCGGCAAGCAGAAGCGGCACGGAGCACGGTACGTCTTCCGAGGCAAGCGAGAGGCAAAGGTATGAACTTTACTTCTGGTAGAGTAAATTGTCTAGTGTTTTCTTGTGCGGTTATGATGCATTATATTAAGATTTGCTACAGCTATGGTGTTCCGTTTTTGTATGCTACGGCAACTTGCTCTGGAATTTCTTTGAATCTGCCATCGTTGTATTCTGGTAATGGTTTGAATTTGCTATCTCTGCGTTCCGATAATTTGTCTTTATTAGTTATCCCTGCAATCTGGAATTTATTTGAAATGGAAATCGTGTTGTATTATGTTTTGATCTGCGTTTAAAATGCTTTAATGTTCTGCGTTTTTACTGGTATATTGGGTGTTTTTATATGCGTTTTAATGTTTTATTGGTCTGTGTTTTGCTGAGATGTTGGGCGTTTTTATCTGTGTCTTACTGGTTTAATTTGCCTTAACTTATTAAAGAAGAGGATTGTGTTACGCTATTTTATTCCATCATGTCGTAAAAGAGAATACTAGTACTTGTTTGCATAGGCCATCTCAATAGAAGATGAAGGGTAGTAAAGAGTTGTAGCAGTTGACACGACATCACCAGCTCGCAGAAGAGAAAACTAACTTAGTAAATCTGTGAGAGCTAGGTCTCCTTGGCATAATCCTTTGAAGAGAGATGAAGGTTGAGATCGTACAATGAACCATCCCATGCAAAGAATGCCATACTTAATCACTGTTTAGAACGGCCTAAACTCTTTTAGTGTTAAGGAAATCCAATTGTTACTGTGAGCGATCGTTAACCTGTCTCCCAATAGGATAAACTTATTCAATTGGAGAGACGTCCAGTTTGCCTCCAATACTTTTTCATAGAAGAGCATTCGGGCAGGGAGGCATGAAAAATCGTGTGGGTCTGACCACTGTTCGACTACCTTGCTCTTTAACACAGGTGCAGGCGAGTTGATTTATGGCTCTCTGTCCACAAGTCAAAACTGGATCCTTCACGACGATATCTTTCCCCCACTGAAAATTTTCTCTCAATAAAGTCGCAGATGCTATTTCAGGTGAGAATCCTCCATGTGCGCGAAATTTTTCACATCAGTCTTCTCTCCAATGCCGTAGATAACCATTGGTATTGGCGAATGAGGTGGGTCTGGCGTATTGCCATTTTCTTCGTGCCACCAACTCAGGGTTCTGCTTGGGTAAAATATCCTTTCCCAAGAAAAAAAAAATAGATTTTTCTAACTTTTCTCTGCCAACAAAAATCTGGGTGAACGATTTTCCCTGCGTTGTTGTCAGGTTTGCTCGGTGTTTCCCTGTTTATCCCCGCCTTTTTCGGCGGTTAAAACTGTGCGTGGGGCGTTCACCTTCTGCGCGGCCGAGGGGGAGAGAAGTCCGTGTTTGCCTGAATCGGTCATTCTTATATTAATCCCTTACTCGCAGCTCAAATTAATTTCATTCCTGAAATCTCGCCAGTATTTCTTCGAGACTGTTGATTACTTGCTGGAAATGGAAAGACTTTGTTTACGTAATTAACATTTCAGAGATTCGTGGCCAACAATCCATCTCCCTTTATGGATGGCCAGAAGTTTGCTTAAAATAATAATAATTATTGACTGTCGTTGAAATAATCAATTATAGAACGAACTAGCAGGGTGCTGTACATGGGGTACACGCGTGAGTTTTCAATGAAATTTGTTTATCAATTGATGGTTGATAATTGCGTTGTCCCTTCCCTTTTTAAAATTTGTTAATTGATGTTTTTTTTCCATCTCTCAATAACTATTGACAGCACTGTCAGCTGCCAGCGCACATCTTCAGATTTTACTCCACGCATACCTTCAGATTTTACTGTTAGCATGCCAGCGCATACCTTCAAATTTTTCTCCAGTGCATATCTTCAGACCTTACTCCACGCATACCTTCAGCTTTGGTAATAATTGAACCCCTGTTGTTGTGTCAAATTTTTCAATGCTTGAATCTCTTTACAATCCAATTTAAAAGGTAATCCATTGATTTCAGTATCTCATGGTAAACCATCGAGTATCTTATTACCAATGTTTGTATGAGAGGCTCTTCTTTATATTGACATGTCATTCATTGTTATTTTAATTATGGTTTTCTTTAACCCTGTTATTTTGTCATTTTGAATATTCTTGAAAGTGTCATTTTAAATATGCTATTGATATATTGCCATTTTTAGATATGATGTTATATTTAAATGTGAGGTTATGTTGATACTTCCCTATAGTAAAATATTTAACTAATTGCTATCTTAAATATTGTTATTTTAAACATTGATGGTTATCTTAAGTTAATGTCAATTGCAAAGTGGATAGTTTGTCATGGTCATTTTAAATTTTATTATATTATAGATTGTTTTTTTTAAATTATGGAGTATATTGCATTTTCAAGTAGTGATTCATATAACCATGATGCTACTTCCCTATTGTGACATCTTTAACTAATTGCTATCTTAAATATTGTTATTTTAAACATTGATGGTTGTCATATCCCAATAATGCCTTCTTAACTTTTGTCTTTAAAATTTATTATTTTAGATTGCCATTTAAATTATGAGGCATGTTGTTATTTTCAATTGATATTACCTATAAATATGATGTCAATTTTAGTGCATTACTATTGGACCTTAGTGAATGATTTTTCTTGTAAGGTCCTTATGATCTTAATGGTTGTRGYATATAAGAGGTATGATAATTGTAAAATCATGGTCCAGATCGTGACATAAATGATAGATGGTTAATGTTTCATGACAGAGTTATTGTAACTTTTAATTGTTGTTAATAATATATTTGTGCAATAACTTGACTTACGTACAATAAATCGCTCTGAGTCAGTCGATTAGGGTGGTTGTTCTTTTAGATAATTTTGAACTTGGGTGTTCGTTATCAGAGTCCCTATCACGCGCCTTCCGTAAGGGGCGCAATCGCACTTCTTATTTATGTCGTACTTGATTTTATTCAGTTGGTTGCTTGTGTCGGGCGGGATGTAGACACCTCCATGTTCCTCAGAACAGTCGCCAGCCCTGAGACCTTAAATGGTTAAAATCGATGGGAACCTGGGCTTGAGCGTTAATTATGTGTCTTGGAGGTCCTAACCTTGCAGGGTAGGACGGGCGGGTGGTCGGTTTTACTTTTGTCGTGGTTGCGTCTTGTTGGTCATCGAGTGGCGACATAGAGTCAAGTGTGTTGTTACTTCTACACGCGCGCACACACCTTAAACACAAAATAAAATTTTGCACCTGTTATCAGAGTTGTTGTCTTAACGAGGAAGGTCTTTACAGGAGTTAAACCCTAAGGTGAAATTTTGCAGTCACATAAGCAAGAAGAAGAAAGGGTTTAAGGTAAGTATGAATTATTTTTTTTTGTTTAATTAAATCTAAATAGAGATACAAATTGTAAAAAAAAAATATTATTAAAATCAACAGTAAAATTTAAAATTTTTACTATGCAGGGTTTTGAGTGAATCACAAAACCCTTCAAATTCAGATTTTTTGAATAATTTTGTTGCTCCAAAAGGGTTTTGAATGAATCACCATACCCTTCAAATTCTGATATTCTGAATAAGTCTCATGTTCAAAAATATTGATATGATGCTCCACGGTGCTCCCCTGTATGTCTCTCTTGCAAATCTCTCCCCTGTAAATTTTGGCAAAATCATAAAATATTGAATAGCTTAATGCCCAGGAAATATTTTATGAAAAGGGTTTTAAATGAATCACCATAACCTTTAAACTATGCTCTTTAGAATAATCTTGTTGTTCCAAAGTATTATGATGCTCCACAGTGCTCTCTGGTATGGTTCTCTTGCAAATATGTCCACTGTAAATTTTGGTAAAATAATGAAACAGTGAATAGTTTTTTACTATTTAAATGACTTTATCAAAATAAATTTTAAATTCCTGCTCATTTTTCAATTGTAAAAAAACAAAGTCGTCCCCCTGTGTGTTTATTAATATAACGCACCGGTGTGTTTTTGTATACAACGCATTGTTGCACTTAAAAGTTTTGGAGCACCAATATCAGATAATTCTTTTTTATTTATTTATGAACCAATGCAACTCGTAAATAAATGCCCCGGTGTTTTATCTTTATATATGCATCGGTGCGTGTTGTTTAAATAAGCATATCGTTATGCTTTCAAAGTTATCTGATTTTTTATTTGCACACAAAATAGTGTATTCATCTTAAATTATCTTTTAGGATGCATCCACATGACTTGCAATACTCCATAGTATACATTTTCTTCTTAAAGTCTCCTTATTCTTAAAAATTTATTGTTGATTTTTCTCAAATGCAGGGAGAAAAACTTATAATATAAAATGTCCAATTCTTCAAATTATAGCCCATTCCATATTGTTCAAAGTCCATCATGGAGTTCTCCCTTTCCATCTCCAATAAGTTCAGATTTTATTTATATTTTGATTATCTAATTGAATTTATTTTTTTTATCCTTATCAATCTGAATAAAAAATGTATCCAAATTTGCAGGATCCTGATTCATAATCAAGTTCAGACGCAGATAATATTCCACCAATTCAAAAACGTTGAAAGCTCTTATCATGAAAAACATACCACAAGTAGTTGGTAGATGAAAATGGACAATCACTTTATGCTTTCAATGGTAACATGCCATCTTCCAACTGCAATATTGGGTCAGTGACAGTAATAATTAATGTTGGGTATAATGTAATTTGTACAAACCAATTGCATTGTGCTTACTAATATCATTGATGTACTAATCTTCAATATTTTTTAAATTAGGATTATGATGATGAGTGACCTACCTATTATCTTCTATTGCACCCCACTACAATGTCAAATCGAGAGAGTGATGCAATAAGAGAAAAGCTTGGAGAGGAAGCATAACAAGAATGGTTGAATCAACCACATATTCAATTCCCACTACATCCAGTTTCACCAATTAAGAATGACTACAGCAATAGAAGTTATTCACAAGTTGGCAATCATGGAGTCAATGAAATAGAGGTTGGGATGGATGATTATTTATGAGATACAACTACCATGGAGACAATGTTGATAGATGCATTCCATAACGATGAGCGAGGGGATGATGCTCATAAAACTGATACCTTATTCGAAAGTCTGAAATATGCTTCCACCACACCTCTCTTTGGACCTAGCAGATCAAATTCTACCCAATTAGGGACAACAATGTCACTGTACAACTTGAAATCAAAGTTTTGCATGTTAAGCGCATGTTTCTCGGCAATATTGAAGTAACCAACCATCATTAAGTCCCTTATAATTTGAGAATTCTTGTCACACAATCAACATTAAAAAAGATGAATTTTATGAACTTTAAATGACATTGTACATTTCTATTTCCCACTAACTGCAGGTTATTCAAATATAAGGTTCTTCTAAGTGATAATGTCTTTCCTGGTAGTTGCAAAGAGGCAAAGCAGATGTTCAAAATATTGGGTGCTACGCACATATCATATCATGCATGTCTGAATGAGTGTATTCTATATAGAGGATAATATGAAAACAAAGAGATATGTCTAAAACGTGGGCATGACAAATATCATAAATCAAATAAAAAGGGTAAATCACATGGTCATCATAATATATTGAGACACATGCCTATAATCCCAAGGATTCAAAGGCTCTTTCCTTTCAAAGCATTATTTATGTTGCAGGGATGGTATGCCTCGCACAGAAGTGAATCAGGAGTTATGTGAATCCCAATAGATTCAATGGCCATGAAGCATATAGAGGATACATGGACCGAAAAATTCAAGGATGAAGTACGAAGTCTATGAATTAGCATAGCCATGGATGGCGTCAACCCATATTCACTCAAAAAAAGCAACGATTATGTTTGTCATGTAGTCGTGATCAATAAAAATATCCCCCCATGGTTGTCCATGAACAATGAACATCTTAAGTTGGCTCTTATAGTCCCTGGTAGAATACAAGTAAAGAATATGGATGTCTTCCTACAACCATTGGTATATGAATTGAAGGAAATATGGGAAGGGATACATGTATACGATGTATCAATACCCATTGCAACAAAGAGGAGTTTTACGTTGTATGGCATATGTTCTTACATGACACATGATTATACATGCTTAGGAGTTTGCTCTGGTAAATTGCATGTTTATTGATTTGTTTATATATGTAACAATATTTTTTGGCATATTTAATTCATTGTGATTGTTCTAATCTTCGATGCTAACATGTTATGTATACATTAATAATTTCGCAAGTCTTGTAACAAAAGGCTATCATGGATGTAAATGGTGTATACCTTCTCTGAATGCTAGGTGTTCCAACCACCTACGAAATCCAGTGTACGACTGCTCCAGGGTATTCCTCCCAGAAAAACACCCTTATAGAAGAGCAACATTTGCTTTCAATGGTAAACCAGAGAGAATCCAAAGGCATGCAATAATGACACCAGTAGAATGGATTTGAGAATATGAGAGAGAGAAGAAGGAGATTACATCAATTTTCGATTCAAATGGGGAGCCTATGTTCAATGATCCAGAATTATTCGACACCTATGTTGAGAAATTTCCCATTGGGATGAAAAGGAAATCTGTCTTTTATGAGCTCCCATATTGGGATTATCTTAAGATTTCCCACTTACGGGATCCCATGCATATATTTAAAAATGTTTCATCTTCTTTATGGAGGCACATATCATCAAAATAAAGTGACACATTGGTTGTTAGGAGAGATCTTATTTCCTCAAAAAGTAAAAAGAAACATTGGCCAAGAAAAGAAAGTAGAGGAGAGGTTTGTCCCTCTTGGTCTTTCAATCAAGGTGATGTCTCATGGACATTGAAGAAATTTGGTCTTTATTTAGAAAAGGAAGTTATATTGGGTGTGAAGGTGTCTTATTTATAAGGGTCTTCACTACAATGCAACTTCACTGTGGAAGACCATTTTTCGGGGTTAAAATCACATGACCATTTGAACCTTCTAGGAGTATGTATGTCAAAAACATGATTTTAGTATTTATTTTATAAATTCATGCCATGGGATAAAATATAATTAATTTTGTATGTGTTTACTTTGTAGTGTCATTATCCTTTGCTTGTGCATGGTTGTGTGAACCATGACTTCCCCTAGGACCTACGACATGCCATATCTAAATTATCTGCATTTTTACGTTGGATCACATCAAAGGAGATTCATATAGCTAGAATTCCACGGTGGCATCAAGAGATAGATGAGATTGTTTGTATGTTTGAAAAGGAACTGCCAACAAGTTTCATGGACTTGCAGGTTCATATTCTAATTCAAAGGTTCATCTTCTAGTAGATGAGGTTGAATTATTCAAAGTGGTCTCATGTCGTTGGATGTTCTTATTAGAGACGTACATGAAGAAATTGAAATGATGTATTCGACAAAGGGAAAAATCATAAGGGTCTATGGCAGAGGGGTACATATCATATGAGTGTTTCTATTATGCCAGTGAGTACATCAAGCACATCGAAAACACACCAGGTGCGGTGATTTGTGACAATGAAAGGGATGAAGAAAAAAGAGAAGGGGAGATTTTCCAAACGAATGGAAAAAGGCACTTGATAAAGAGTAAGTGACTTATCGTTTGTCAAATTTCTACATAGTAACTATTCACACTGAACTTCATAATGCATATTTTGATCTGATACGTACTATATGTCGGTTTGATTTCATGAATATATGTGTGTGTGTGTGTGTGTGTGTGTGCGTATGTATATATATACACACATACATGAGCAAATTCATAAATTGATGCCATCAATAAATTCATTCTTTACAATTCGAAGGCAACATAGTCGTGGGTCGCATTGTATGAATAGAAGAGGAGGAAATGGGACAATGACATGAAATAATTTAGACGATTGAATGGTAGACGAATGCCTTATCCTGATCACTTAAAATAAAATATGCCAATAATATGCCCCAACAATTGGGTTGTTGACCAAGTCAGATAGAAATACGGTGCATCTGGTCATTACCCACGTGCTGAAGAGGATGCACTAAACATAAGGATTGGGTGAAGCAACTTGGTAACAATCTCTTTGTGTATAGTTTTAACTTCATAATGCACCTTTGAACTGTAACATCTATATTTTATATTTTATTGGTCGACTTATTAGACACATAACATTGTGATTTTTTCACTTTTTTATAGGTGCATTTGTTCCCTTCTATGTGGGCATATGGACATCATTTTTGCACAGAGGATGTCGTTGATGGACCCATGACACAATACTGTGAAGTGGAAGTCGAGTTCAACCAATCTAGTCGTGCTCGCCACCGCGATCAAAACCTAATACATGGGAAGTTAGTTTATGTTGGAAATATACAAGAGATCATTCGAGTGGACTTTTCTTCTTTCCAATGTGTTATTTTTAGGTGCAAGTAATGGGACACCTTTGATCGGAATAATGTAAAGGAATATCGTGATGTGGGCTGATATGTATCAACTCTAGAAAGATGTGGGATGAAGCTAAGTAGCCTTATGTTTTCCCAAAACACTGCAACCAAGTGTTTTTTTACCCAAATGTGTTGGATAGGGATTGGTGGTTTGTATTAAGACACGACCCTATATCAAGACATATTTTTTAGAAAAACAGTTTTATCATGCCAAGCGAGGAAGATAATGAGGGTGATGGCAACAGAGAGTGATATGCACATGTTTTGTTTCATCATTAATATTGTTTTTGTATCTTTTTATTATCTTTATTTTGCTAATTATATTGTTTTTTATTCATCTTCTAACAGAGAAAATGTTAAGTTAAATATAGCAAATCTTTGAACAATTTTAGTTGGTTAACATTCATGTTGATGCGTAATGTGTTTGTCTTTCAAATTATTTGTGATTGCATCGAATGGTTGACTGAAATAGAATTTTATATTGTTATTTGAAAATATTTATATGTTGTTGCATGTTTAATTATATAAAATTTTAAGAATAATTATCATGATAAAATCGTAAGAATTATTATCATGTTCAAAAAGGCCTCAAGATGTTAGATGTTTGACCCTTTACCAACATGTTATAGAAGCATTGAGACCTAAAAAAGAGCATAGTAACAATGGTGTACTTATAATTTTGATGTGTATCGAAGGTGACATTTATCCATTTATTAACAATCATCTTACCCTTGGACACAGTCAAGGACTTGTATAAAGCATTTTTGTTAGTGATATGACTTTGATCCTTATATCTCTTAGGGAAATAAATTTAAGATTTGCATTGTAATTCCTTGCTTGGCCATTTGAGTTGTGAATATTTTAAACCATGCATGAGTTATTTAATTATTTTTTTTAATTTTATATATATGCAACGACATATAATATTTTTATAGTTGGCAACATGTTCAGATATTGAATGGTAATATTTTAATTTACATAGTTTCTTATTTATCCTAATAATCTATGTTGATATTAGAAGTAATAATATGGTTGATATCCATGTTTAATAGTACAACATTTTTTATGATATGTTAACATGATGATTCAAAATTTGAGTTTAAGTTCTTGTATTTTGTAGATTTAAAGGTAAGATATTTAACAAATAATGTGGTTTATAATTTAAAAATAAAATTTCTAACACGATTTTGTGATAATTTGGTTTTTAACTAAAGTGTTTGTTAGTTTACATACTTTTATCATTGCTTTTGGAATATTTATAAAAATATACCCCCAATGTTGAGTAAAACCACAATTAATGAAGTAATTTAAAATTTCATAGCGATCAACTTACGAGAAGATTAATTTGCATCCACAAAATTTTAGGGCCAACAGAATGCTTGTCATTGGAGATCATAACTTTTTATGATAACAATTTTTAGTGTAGACAATTCTATTTAAAAAAAGTAATTAGTACAATGGAAAATAACATTTATTCATATGTAATTTGTTTTTTGAAAAAGAATTTAGTTAGGATGAATATATATGAACTATCTATGCAATAAAAAAATGTTTATAGTAATTTTACAATTATAGTTTCAACCATATTAAACTTTGTAATTTATAAAAATATCTTTGCATTTTTTATTTAAATTAAGTCTTTATGTTTCATATATAAAATTTTGATATAATTTCACCAATACATAATCTATAATAAAGATCATTAAAATAAAAATAAACATCATGATGATAACCATCTAACAACATAAACATCATCTAAAACACACATTCAAATTCGCTAACATCATCTAGTTAATTATATATAGCTCTAGCACATATAAACGTCATTAATTAGCTAGCACACAAATCTAATAATCTAACAGGGCATCATCATTGTGATCACATCTAACAAAACACAAGCATTGTCTAACATCATCATCGCACACATCTAACAAACATCATTTAATATAAACATCTATCAAGGACATTTAACAAACATATCCAACATGACCTAAAAATGTACACATCAACATCAACATATAAAGTAATTCAGTACATAATCATGATCAACAGGAAAAATGCACATCTAATGAACATTGTTATAACATACACATCTATTAAGCACATTTAACAAACATATATAACATGACCTAACAATATACACATCAACATCAACATATAAATTAAGTACATCTAGAATATATTCTATTGATGTTGATGTACTTAATTTATATGTTGATGTTGATGTGTATATTGTTAGGTCATGTTATATATGTTTGTTAAATGTGCTTAATAGATGTGTATGTTATAACAATGTTCATTAGATGTGCATTTTTCCTGTTGATCATGATTATGTACTTAATTAATTTATATGTTGATGTTGATGTGTACATTTTTAGGTCATGTTGGATATGTTTGTTAAATGTCCTTGATAGATGTTTATATTAAAACAAGTCAAATAAATATTATAACATATTTGGTCCAGTCGATGGAATAATATGCATATCTACAATAGTAGTGAAGGCCTAGTTTGTAGTAGAATATGATGGATGGTCAGGAGGAAGTGGTTGGTCTACTGTCTGACTAGAAATAAATGATGGAGGAATAGATCATGCCTACTCATCTAGGTGAGGTGAAAGAGGAGGATGAGGAATAGGTCGGGCAGCTCATCTAGGTGAGGTGAAAGAGGAGGAGGAGGAGGAGGAATATGTGTTTCCTTCTCATGATCTGGGTGAGCTGAAGGAGGATGAGGAGGAGGAGAATGTGGAGAGTTAAGTAAGGGATCATGGCCACCCTCATCAATCAATGGGGTACTAGACGAATGATTTGCATTGAAGGGGAGTTGTGTCTATCATCGAGAGACCTCCTCGTTGCTAGTATCTTGGTAGTTTCGAAAATATGACGCATAGAAGGGATCAAATCATGCGGAATATCCATCCAAATATCCAAGAGCATAGGATATACCCTGATGTCTCACATCAGCACAAGGCAGAATCCCACCTCACTCAAAAGTGCATAGAGTCGGTCGCCCAACTCCAACCTAAATCGTGCATCTGGCCTACGAAGAATGTCGTCGAGTATATGCACCCAAGGACCCTAACCCATCATGGCCTCATGCATCATCTCCTCATCATCATTTGTTGGGGGAGGAGGCACGTCCCCAATGAAATTGTCAATATATACAAAAGATATAGTACACAACAATAATTACATAGTTTCATTAAACAATTTAATAAAACAAGTTAAAGAATGTGTTAGAATTAATTTTATTCTAATTAAGTAAGACAATAAAATGAAACTATATTAATTTAAAAAAAAACACTAATATTACTTTGGTGGCTCATCTCGTGTGAAAAGGATGTTCGGACATCCTCACCAATCCAAACTCGCGTAAGGACACAGCACCATGATGAACTTGTGATCTGCCTCACTACCTAGTAGCCCCAGTACATCTAGGGAAATCCCAGTTGGAAACTCTGGTTGGCCCCTCTTGGGAATCATCTCCCCCAACATGTGCATCTACACATGAGTCCTCGACCTAGCAGGATGATGGAAAAAATTCAGCCTCATATGTGGAAACCTATCAAAAAATAAGCAAAAAATCTCAAAGGAAAAAGGGAAGTTCAACCTCCCACGTATCATAGCACAACATCTGTCTAGCGCTATACAAAACTGCCGCAAAAAATGGCAGACCATCTGATACACCATGGCCTCTATACCAACAAATCAACATAATACAAAAGAGGGAAACTAATGTGATTCCCATCACTGGTAAAGTGTGTTATGGTCATCACTAATAGTGAGAAACACCTAACCTCCTCTTCACTGAAAGAAGCGATCTGCAGTTGTCCATCAGACACCCGAAAATCAGCTGGGGAAACTACATCAACCCCAATATATCATTGAGAGTACATGAGCTGACTCTTTGTTGCAACACCTACTGGGACATATGGGAACTAGGGACAATCCTCCCCTCTCCTGGATAGCCAAGTGATAAATTAAATATCCTCCTCAGTGGGATGGTACCATTGATCTGAACCCACATGGAAAGCTTGTCGATGGACATCCCATCGACGCATTAGATGCACAAACAACCTGAAGTTCCCCTTCATGGATGTATCCTCCTCATAGTACTTAAGGAAGCCTACATTCCTCAAGAGAACATGAGTCACTGCAGTAATAGGGCGAGGTTACAAATACCTCTCCCTCTCCCTTGCCTCCCATTATCGTACAACATTGTACAGGTCCACCCTTTGCTCCTGTTGTTGTTGTTTCTCTCTCCGCTCACATCTCTGCAAGATGAACATATAAAATACAACAACCTCATTCATACATAAAACATAAAAAAAATCCACTAAATGAGAAATTTGCTTATAAATATGGAAAAATAACTTTCTTCAAAAAATAAGTAAATTTCATAATCGATGCACCTGAAAAATAGTCAAGCACCGCTCATGGTGCATACATAACTTGTGAGCATCTCACAAGGTGCACCAGTGAAAACTAACACACCATATAAAAAATATATATATTATGTTATGTGGTGCGTTGTATAACCCTACCGCATCAGTGCGGTCAGGTAAACCCACACCCTAGTGTGTTACGGTTATCCTACACACCACTTAAAATAAAAACAACTTAAAATCCTAACACACCTTAAAACAATTTTTTTTAAATTAGTTAAGGCAGTGTGTATACGTTCCTTATAAGCCCCGGTGCGTTTAAGTAACGAAGATGCATTGCCCCACCATTTTTTTAAAATTGACGCACTACCCCACCAGTGCGTTACAACTACCCTATGCACCGCTTAAAATGAAAACAAATTAAAATCCTAACACACCGTAAAACATTTTTTTTTTAATTAGTTAAGGTGGTGTGTGCATGTTCCTTAAATGCATTGGTGTTTTTCAGTAACGGCGAAGCACCGCCCCACCAATTTTTTTAAAATTGATGAGTAAAAAAATTTGCAATTTTTTATCTAATGTTTCAAGCGGTGCGTTCAAGTCATTTGGCTCGCACCGCTAGTAGTGCACACAGAGAACTTAGAGGGTGCACCAGAACAAAATGTCAATTTTTTAAAGCGGTGTGTTTGTAAACATGAACGCATCGATGTGCACGCTTACTAATGCACCACAAAAAATAATATATCTTATTTGTGTGGTGTGTCATGTATCGTAACGGACCATTGTGTTAGAGGTACTGAGACGCACCGTTGAATAGCTAAATAATTTTACACAATGCGTAGAAAAACGGGCGCATCGATTCGTACCTGTTTACCTATGCACCGCTAAGGAATTTAACATCTTGTTGCAGTGCACCATGTAAATTTATAGGGTGCACTGACCGCGGTGTGAGCCAAACGTCTCGAACGCACCTCACATAATTTTTATTTATTTTTTTAAACTGTGAAAAATTAACTCAATTTTAAATTTTAATCTGTCGAAAGCTTAAGTTATAAAGAAACAAAGATATTACCTAGAGATTTTGTCGTCAGGGAGGAATGGTTGGCACATAGTCAAAAAACCAATTTTCTCGTCGTTTGGAAAAATTTGAAAGCCACACACACAATAACAGATGGAAGGAAGGAAAGAAAGAGAAGCCCCGACAAGAGGGATCTTTGGAGAGAAAAAATTTGCATCGGTGCTTTTGAGCTCTATAGCACTGAAAATGGTAAAAATGAATTTTACGGCTGGTAAAATTTTTTATTAATCCTTGTTCTGGTGCACTCGATGATTGAACACATTGGTACTAAAATATTTACGTAGTGCACCGAATAATATTTTTTACAAATAACCCAAACATGGTGTGCCATTTTAGAGCATGGGTGTGCACCGTGTGTCTAGTTACTATAGAGCGCACCGGTGTATATATTTTTTGAAGAAAATCCTACAATGGTACGTGTAACATCCCACTTTGGTACACTGAGAAAACTTATTCTTTGAGGACACTTGCTCGCAAGTGATCTGGACTTTTATGATGTTAAAACATTTATCCTGGATTATGATGCATTATGATAGATGACATGATGTTTTACCGCTTGGACGTATACAGGTGCTATTGACTCGGTTTTATTGAGTGTGCAGGGTTTTGGAACTTGAGGATGCAGAGGCATCGGTGGAACCCCTTGGACTCCGGATTGAGTTAGGGAGTGTGCTATTTGGGTTGATTTATTTACTATGATATTTCATTGATTTGATGATATGATGTTGACATGTTCTGACATGATTGTTGATGATGCAGGCTGACGATAGCTTGCCGACCAGACTCACATATGGAGTAAAGGGGC
>ML822591.1:183071-194820 GCA_009831015.1 Picea engelmannii | reverse complement strand
TTGTTGTCTGATGGTACTAATATGGAAATTTTATTGTAAATGATAACATAAATGATATAGTAATGTGTGATTGTATGGCCACTGTAATATATTGTCTTGCAATATGTAAGGGTAACATGTATGGCAATATAAATTAAGAATATAATGATAGTGTTGATATTTTATTGTTATTTTAAATGCAAAGTTATGGGAAAATAAGATGATGACATTGTGATTTATTTGTGATGCTATTGAATTTTATTGTTATTGATGTCACATAAGATGTAAGATCCTTGAACCAAGTACCTTAAAATACTATGATTGGGTAATTGGGGGATTTGCAATTACTTCAATTTACATTATACTAAGGTTGGGACGGGTATCTCGTCGATTAATGGAATTTAAATGGAGTATGGGATCTCTAATTAATGTCAACTGCGTCATAGGAAATGCCTCGTCTTAACAATGGTTGGTTGTTGTCGGAGTCCTTCTGACTTGCGCCTTCCATAGAGGACATGGTTGTTCTTGATTATTGTTGTACTTGTTGGTAAACGTTTAGTTGCTTGGTCTGCTTATGTCGAGCGGGATGTAGACACCTCCATGTAGCCTTAGTATATAAGTCTGTGTGTGTGAATTTTTTTTTGTGTAAAGAATCCAGTGTCGTATCAAGAGTCTAGGGCCCTTTAAAGGCAGGGTTTCCACTCTTGCAACACACCTCTAAGGTCGTATCAGTAGATGCGGGCTCTTTAAAGGCAGAGTTCCTACCACTGCGACCTCCTGATAGAGATTACTAGTTTCTGCCTGAGCAGTCGGCCAGGAGCCTATCTAACATTCTCTCTCTCTGGAGCAGAGAACTAAGATTAAACGCCCTGCTTTTCTGTGCAGAAATAGTAAAATCTACTACTATGGATTCTTTCATTTGTGTTCGTATTGTACATAACACCGTATGTCGTTAATGCTTGCAATTACTTGTTGTGAGCCTTATGTCTATGGTCGTTTAATGCTTGCAGTTACTTGTTGTGTGCCTTATGTCTTCTTGTTGTGATCATCGTGGTTGTGTCTTGTTAGTCGTCGGGTGGCGACATAGATTCAAGTGTGTCTGCTTCCTTTTTACATGCGCGCACACACATCAAATAAAAAAATAAAAATGCACCTGTTATTAGAGTTGTTGTCGTAATGAGGAGGATGGTACATATGGTATCAGAGCCAGTTCGACCCGCGACTTGGGATTCTCTATGGCTTTCGTGACATGATTTGATTTGGTTATACTGTTGTTGATCAAGTTGATTATGTGCGTGTAGGTAATCATGGTTAGAGGACATCGCAGAGGCAGACGACGGGGTGCTAAGGGAGGAGGCGTGATGCCTCTAGTAGCATCCACGCCTGAGGTGTCTAACCCCCAGGGAGGCGAGCAAGTTCTCGGATAGGAGCAGATAGTAGTTGGAGACGTGGTCGGGATGATGAGGTATTTTTAGCGCATGTCTGAGGCACTGATCAGCCGATTGGATAGAAACGAAGCCAGGGCGTCGACACCTGCTGAGGTTCCTCCGCGCACACTGGTCGTTACTGGTAGCATTCACCGTGAACTCGAGAAGGTAAAATTTCCTGAGTTCTTTGGTGCCCTGGATGGTGCAGACGCCGAGGCATGGTTGTAGAATATGGAGATGTGCTTCGCACTTCGCGATTATACCTCCAACATGAATAATATACCTCCAATATGGCGATGTGCTTCGTGCTTCGTAATTTTTTTATTTAACCCTGTCACGGTGTAGTCGATTTTATGACACACCGGTGTGTTAGGTGTTACATAGGGAACCAATTTTTTTTTTTTAATAAACCTAACACGGTGCTCCCTTTAGAGCAACGTTGCGCCCCGGTGCGTCAATATACTATAGAGCGCACCGAAATTTTTTTTTTAAATAATCCTACAATGGTGCATAAATGTTTTTATTTAACCATGTGACGATGCACTCTATTATTAGTGGCACCGAGGCATTTGTTTTCAACAAGTGCGCCAGATTATATTTGTTTTTAAATAACCCTATCACGGTGCGTCCATTTAGAGAACGTGTGTTGACATGTGCGTCAGTGTACCACGAAGCGCACCAGAGTATATTTTTTGAAATAATCCTACGATGGTGCGTATTTGTTTTATTTAATCATGTCACAATGCGGTTATTGATGAAATGCCCCGGTGTGTTGGTGTGTTATATACACAGCAGTGCGGTGTCTTATAAATATATGCACCGTTCTGCTTTAAAAGTTATCAAAAAAATTATTTTCCAGTAATATAGATTAGAATTTTGCTAGACTGAGCATGTTGTAGACTCAAGGATTTGGTGAACTCTCAACTATATTATAAACAGGAAATGATTATAGTTTAGGATTTTGAGAGACAGTTATGATCATTGATGGCAAGATCAAGGTTATGATCATTGATGACAAGATCATTTAGGTTATGATCATTGATGGTGATATCACGTAGGTTATGATCATTGAAGGTGAGATACTGCAGTTTATGATCATTGACGATGAGATCGTACAAGTTATGATCATTGACAGTGAGATCACGCAGGTTATGATCATTGACGATCATGCAAGTTGGTTATGATCATTGAAAGTGAGATCACACAAGGTTATAATCATTGATGATCATGATGGCGAAATGGGAAGGGCGATCTAGACAATAGTAGGTACCCATGGAGAAAGATTCCCATCATGGAGATCATGGTCATAAGAACACAAAATGTCATCATAATCACACACAATTGTGAATTAGAAACTAATATAGATTAGAATTTTGCTAGACAACTTGTTAGTTGGGAGTTCACCAAATACTTGAATCTACAACATGCTTCAGATGATTATAGATTAGAATTTTGAGAGACTACCCATACTTTAGACTCGAGTGTTTACAACTGAAATGCCTATAATTTAGACTCAAGTAATTACAGTTGAAATACCTATACTTTAGACTCAAGTATTTACAGCTGAAATGAAGATAGAAAAATTCACAGAAACACCTAGGAAACAAATCCCTCTCCCTCTCCCTCGCCTCCCAATCCCCTACAACATTGTATAGGTCAACCCTTTTCTCTTGTTGGTGTCGCTTATCTCTTGGTTGACGTCTCTGGATTATTAAGAATATGGCCAGTATTTTTTTTAATTTAACCCTTTTAGGGTGTGCTAAATAACTAGTTGCATTGATGCGTCGTTATTTACGTAGTGCACCAGAGTAATTTTTTTGAAAACCTTACAACGGTGTGCCATTGTTTGGGCTAAACCATCCACACCGGTGCAATTGTTTAAGTAGTGCATTTTCGTATACAAAAAATTTTAAAATAACACTGCCACGGTGCGAAATTGTTTAGATCAACTATGTTCCCCAGTGTGTCATTATTTTTGTAATGCACTAGAGTATTTTTTTTGTTTGAAATAACCCTACTACACTGCATTAGTTTTGTGAGCACTGGTGTGTTATATATTTATAAACGCATCATACAAAAACATCCACTAAAACCTCCTCTAGTATCCTCCTCTATAAATGGATTTTGGGGTTATTTTAATAGGGGCATCCACAAAAACCTCCACTAGAGGGTCTTTTCCTTGTAGTGAGACCACTTTCTAGTACCCGGGTAGTCGTGTAGTATGATTAAGGGCGTGGTTGAAACTCCTTATTTAGTTCCCTAAGATAATGGGTCGAGTACTATTGTTGGACCCTGCATGTATATTAGAGAGCCATAGCACCTGACACTCCCTTGTCCTTAGGACCTGATAAACTTTTCCCATGGCTCCAAAGAAAGATCCAAAATTTACTTCACCAATTAAACCTCCATAAAGCTCCTCCATTTATCATGAATAAAATAAGGAGATACAAAACCATCTATCCAAATTGGACAGTCAAATCATCGAATTGAATGGCAGATCAGTGAATAAGGTTGACTTGATGACTACTCTAATAGAAATAGAAAGGAATATGGGAGAAAATATGGAACAAATGGAAAATAATATGGGGGGGAATATGGAACAGATGGAATATTTGATGGATAAAAAGATGGAGGAATTGAAAAAATCCATTTTACAAACCTTAGATGGGAAGCCTCCTAAAAGTGGCATTGTGACTGAAGTGACTCATGAAAATAAAGGTAGTATTCGTATTGAACAACATGTTGGTAATAAGAAATTTTCAAGTGGATTTAACTCTAATAGTGGAGTTAATTATGGTGGGGGTCCTAAAGGTGTCAAATTTCCCAATATTGAATTAAAGAACTTCGATGGAACAAAAGTTTTTACATGGGTGAACCAAATAGAGAAATAATTTGAATTGCATAATAATATGGATGATAATAAAAGCATTTCCATAGCAACCTTGCACTTTGAGATAAAACCTTATCAATCTTATCAATGCTATCAATGGATACTCAAAAGAAACCCATATTGTTATCATTATACTTGGAGTCTATTTACAAGAGACTTAGAAGCACAATATGGAAAAGTTTGGGAACAACACTACTTTAGTCAATTGACAAGAATCAAGCACTTTGGTGATATTAAGTATTATAATTCAAAATTCTAGGTGTTGGCCACAAGGGTGGATAACATAATAGGTGAACATATGTTGGAATATTACTTGGGTGGATTACAGGAAGACATTAAACATGATATTTTCTTAAAACATCCTTAAAATATTCTGGAGGCTATGCAATTTTATTGTCATATTCAAGACAAAAATAGAGTTGCACAAAAGTATACCACTGGAGAATATGTAGGAAATAGATATAGATGTGGGGTTCATAGGAAAACCCTACCTCAACCTACTTGAATATCACCAAATGAAATGGAGGAAGGAAGAGAAAAAGGACTATTCTTTAGTTGTAATAAAAAATGGTCAAAAGGGCATAAATGTCAAGAAACAAAATTTTTCACCTTGGAGAATAATGATGAAGAGGAAATGGAGGCATCTGTACAAATGGATGAGGAAGAAATTGTGAACTTAAAATACCATGAAAAAGATGTAGAAATTATGAACAATAGAGAGATGTGAAATATTTGGTCATGCATTGACAGTTTTGTCAGCACTTCAAACCCTGAAGATTGAAAGAAACAGTAAAAAGCAAAGGGTCATAGTGCTTAGTGACTCGGGGAGTACCCATAACTTCATTGATAAAATATTAGTAGAGAGCCTCAATTGTTTTGTGTATCTAGTGACAAATTTTCAAGTTTTGGTTGCTAATGGTGGTAGTATTAATTATGGAGGAAAATGACACAACATTAAACTTAATATGGGAGAGTATAACTTAGAAATCTCAATGTATCACATTCCCATTGGAGGTGTATACATTGTTCTGGGGATTCAATGGTTGAGAACATTAGGTAGAATTTCTACTAATTATAAGGAATTATTCAGGATATTTGAATTGGAAGGAATTCAATATGAACTCAAAGGGTTAAAATATGCACCTTTTGAGGTCATCGGCTCTCATAGAATGGAAAATCTCCTAAAAAAAGATAGAATGTGAGTCATGCTTCAACTTTATTCTATCGAAGTAAAGCATGAAGATGAAAATATTCTAGAGGAATTAAAATGCACCTTGGAAAATCACTATAGGGTCTTCCAAGAAATTCCTAAAAAGATACCTCCATCTAGGGATCATGAACAAAAAATTGAACTAATACTTGGAAGTACTCATCCTAATAAAATTCCTTATAGATAACCTCTTCAACAAAGGGGGGAGATTGAGAAAATAGTACAAGACACGTTGGATTTGGGTATTATTCAACTAAGCAGGAGTTCATTTCAGCTCCAATAGTGATAGTGAGAAGAAAATATAATTCCTGGAGGATGTGTCTTGATTATATAGATCTAAACAAAATCACCATAAACGATAAATTCTTTATTCCAAATATTGATGAGTTATTAGAAGAGATTCATGGAGTGGTCTATTTTACAAAGCCAGATCTCAAATCAAGATATCACTAGATCAAATTAAGAACAGAAGGCATTCTCAAAACAACTTTTAGAACTCATGATGGGAACTATGAGTTCTTGGTCATTAGTTTTGGGTTGACTAATTCCCCTTCTACTTTTCAAAGCCTTATAAACAAAAAATTCTGACCCCAACTTAGAAAGTTTGTGTTGGTTTTCTTTGATGACATACTTATCTATATAAAATCATGGGAAGACCACATTAAACATGTGTATAAATTCCTACAAATTCATGAGACCAATCAATTGTATGTAAAAATATCCAAATGTTCTTTTGGGAAAAAATAAGTAGATCATTTGGGTCATATTGTTTCAAGGGAAGGATTTAATGTGGACCCTCAAAAGATCCAAGCTATTACAAAGTGGCCTATTCCTAAGAACATCAAGGGTCTTAGAGTATTTTTGGGTCTTATGGGATTTTATTGAAGACTTGTTAAGAATTATGCATGCATTGCAAGCCCACTCACATCTCTCTTGAAGAAAAAATCATTTGTATGGAATGAAGAGGCTACCTTGGCATTCTCACTCTTAAAAGATGGCATGTCTTCTACACTAATATTGGCAACACCTGATTTTGGTAAAACATTCATAGTCAAATGTGATGCATCTAGACAAGGAATTGGAGTATTGACACAAGAAGGGAGACAATTGGCTTTTGAAGGTAAACAATTAAAGGGAAAAGAGTTGGTTAAATATACATATGAAAAAAAAAAAGAGCAATTTTACATGCAACAAAAAATGGTGACAATATCTCATTGGGAGGCATTTTAAGTCAAGACAGACCATGATAGCCTAAAGTACATTTTGGAGAAAAGATTGTCATCAAAAGAGCCAAAAGAATGCAAGGGTTTGATTTCGAAATAAACTACAAAAAATGGGAAGGACAATGTGGTCGCGGATGCCCTTTCCAGAATGGAAGAAACCTCAAGTTTATATTCCATTACATTTTCCATTCATGTGTGGTTTGAATAATATCGCTATGAATGGAAAAATGACAATAGTATGAGATAGAAAATACAATGTATAAAGGAAGTGATGAACTCTATGGAAAATTGGGAGTGGAAAAGAGATATTTTGTGGTACAAGGCTAGAATATTTGTATGCCCTCAATCCAAGTTGAAGTAACAAATATTAAGGGAGTCTCATGAGTCTCCTATGGAAAGACATTTAGGGTTCCTTAAGACATATCAACGGATCAAAAAAAAGATGGGGGGAAGGAATGAAGAAAGACATTCAAAAATTTGTAAGAGAATGTTAATTTTTCCAAATTAATAAAGGAGAAACCATAAAAACTCTAGGGTTACTTCAGCCTTTACACATACCTAATCAAATATGGGAAGAGATATATATGGATTTAATTACAAGTTTACTGGAATCAAAAGGTAAGGATTTTGTTTTTGTGGATGTGGATAGACTGACAAAATATGCACATTTTTGTGGAATTCAAAGTATATATACGGAAAAGTAAGTGGCAGAAGTGTTCATGAAGTAAATTCATAGACTTCATGGATTTCCTAAAGTAAAAGTATGTTGGAATTATTTTCTGCGATGTCAAAGGATGAATGATGTCATTAATGGCATATCATGGCATTACAATACACATAGCATTAAAAATGGGTGCACATGAAAAAGTAAAAAGTGAAATGGTGGTTTCAAACCCATGGGTTTGGGGTATTTTCCCGCGGTTTGTGGTATTTTCCGATGGTATTTGGGGTATTTTCCCATGGTATTGGCAATCAATTATTTAAATAAGGGACATGTCCCTTCATGAAGGGTTATGGAAAAGTATAAAAATATAAAGAATTGAGAGAAAGTATGAGTGTGAAAAATGGATTAGCAAAGATTGAATTGCGAAATTAGTTTCGGACAGGACATTTTAGGCGTTGGAATTTGGAGGAGATATCTTGGTGTACATGTGGTACAAATGTTATATGTTGGTTTTCTATACGTTTGGAGATATGCCCTGTGGAATTTAAGGTTCTTGAATGCTCCTGAAATCAGTTTCAAACAGGTCAGCTTGGAACTTTAACTATAACTTATTTTTTGGGATTTTTCAGACCTTGAAACCTTGTAGAGATAGAGGAGAGATATTTTTGTACATGTGGTACAAATTTTAGATGATTTTTCACTATACTTTCAAACATATTCCCTATAGAAGTTAGGGTTCCTAAATTTTCCTGAAATCAGTTTCAAACAGGTCAGCTTGGCACTTTCTCTATAAATTATTCTTTGGGATGTTTTAGACCATGAAAAATTGTATAGACAGAGGAGAGATTAGTGTACATGTGGTAAAAATTTAAAATTCTAGTTTGATATACTCTCAGAGAGATTCCCTGTGAAAATTAGAGTTCTTGAATGCTCCTAAAATCAATTTCAAATAGGTCATCTTGGAATTTTCACTGTAACTTCTTTTCTAGGACTCTTCAGACTGTGAAAAATTCAGAGAACAAAGGAGACATACATAAATACCTCGGGTAACGATTTCATAATCATATTTGAAAAATTATATATGTGGCATGTTATACAAGTTCATTCTTGGGAAGAGGCCCAAAACCGCAAGGTTTGAGAAAGTTACCATTTGGAAATTCAAATTTTGGTCAGACCTAATAAAGGCACAAGTAGTGATCAGACCTAATGAAGGAAGAAGCGGTGATTATACTTGGTGAAGGAGAAATAAGTAAGCATACATAGTGAAGAATAAGTAGCAAACAGAATCGATGAAGGTTGTTGCATCTCACACAAAGAGATTGGTGTATCTTGATAAGTTGGTTCTTAGTTGTGGGTATTGGTGTCTCTAGTAGATTGGTATCTACAAAGATCTATAAGAGATTGGTGTCTCTTTCTAATTTGGAGCTTAGTGATGGGTATTGGTGTCTGCAGTAGATTAATGTCTACAAATATCTATAAGAGATTGGTGTCTACAAAGATCTATAAGAGATTGGTGCCTCTTGCTAAGTTGGTTATTGGTGGTGGGAATTGGTGTCTTCACTAGATTGGTGTCTACAAAGATCTGTAAGAGTATGTTGGTTTCTACCAAGTTATGTACCAGTGGGGAATGGTGTCTCCATTAGTTTGGTTCCTACAAATATTTGTAACAGTAGTTTGGTTCCTACAAAGAATTATAAAGAGATTTTTTGTGGTTTTCTTCCGAAAGGGTTTCCATGGAAATATTGTGTTCCATGTTCTGCAATGTTATTGTTTTCTTATGATTGATGGATGTTTCAAAAATTAAAAAAAAAAAAAAAATTGTATACTAATCCACCCCCCCCCCTTTCATTATAAGTGTGTGCTCAATGTTATTTCCTTGTTTTGACATGTTCGTCACATTCTATAGGATCTCGTTTTGACCATTTACCTTGCCATTTACCTATCTTATTACCTCATGATGACATCTATTTTACCATTTTACCTTTAAAGTGAATTTTTTACTTAAAGGTGATTATTATATCCTAAGTATTACATTTTCCTTATTTAATGAATAAGATATATTTAATTTTTCAAGTTGGTGAGGTTATTGGAATGTTCTTGTAGCATTTTGAACAAGATCTTGTAACTGCCTCGATGGTTATGATACTTGCCAAAAATTTTGTCTGATTCAAGGAAGTGGGTTTTGTTGAAGAACATGTACACTTGGATACCTATTGTCTAAATCGGCGAAAGCTTCAACAATAAAAATGTTTCTTGTGGTCAACACTTCAACTAAATCCTGCAGTATGTGAGTATATTGTGATGTCATTCCTACGATCATGAAATCGTAACAAGGTGACCAAATATGTAATTTTTTTCTATTCATTGATTTGTCTGAATCAGATACTGCAACTTCATGGTTATATTTAGTGAATTTGGTATGGGATTGGATGCCCAAAATTACTTGTTCTAATTAAAATGTAATTATATAAGTATTGAAGGCATTGGTGCCTGGGATAGAGATCGATAGAAAGCGATAGAAGGAATGGGGGAATGAGACTTTGTTTCTAATTTTGTACTATGTTTTTATAATGAAATATAAAACGGTTCTATGTGTGTTCATCTCCTAAATTTCTGATTTCATAGGTACGTAGTGGGTGTACTTATGAGTGAAGGCAGGGCCCCCTTCATCTCAAACGTAGTGCCCTGGTTTAGTTTAACTTGTGTATTATAATAGTGTGTTTTTATTTGTTTACATAATATTTACATCCTACAATTTTTATTATATTAATTTCTGTAGCATGCATGACATTATTCGTGGTGAATGTTGGTTGATTGTTGTTGCAATTTTATTTATGTTGTGTGCATTGAACTAATTCTTGTTGGTACAGGATCATCATGCTTACTTGTTGGTCAGTGTGAATAGTGATTCTTTGAACAAGGAGTTTCCAGAGTTGCAATCTATGCACACACTTGTCACTAATTCTTCATTTGTTGGAAATTGCACATGATAAGAACCTTGCCCACATTAATTAGTTTCTTATTTTGATTATTCTTGTTTTTTAATGAATCTCATCAATATAACTTATGAAGAGAACTAAACAGAGTATTGTTGAGTACAAAATTATGTACTCGACCTACAATTCTACTTTAGAGATTCATTGTTAGATGAGCGACTAGTTCTAAGAGTGTGGTTTGTAGTTAATTAAGGAATGGTGTGTTAGTTGAAAAGTGTTAAACACTTTGAGGTTAGTTTTACATATATTGTTCCTAGCACTTCATAAGTTTAAAAACTTGGATTGATCATAAAATGTAATGGAATTATTGTTACATAATTCGATTGACACTCAACATAGTAAGTGACAAAGATCCAAAATTCACAAGAAATTTTTAGAAAGAATTATGGAAGATGAGTGGAACAACACTAGCTATGAGCTCAGCATATCATCCACAAATAGATTTTCAAATAGAAATAGTTTAAAAAAAATTAGGGGGTTGTCTATGTTGTTATTCTTCAAAGAAGCAACCTCAATGGGTGAAGTGGCTCCCTCTAGCAGAATGGTTGTTAAGCCCTAATATTGGCTCATTACCCCTTAATTGGGGCATATTACATTAGTAATTTTATTTTATTTATGTCAGNTTTATTCCATTAGTTGTAATTATACCTCCTAGTCTCCTATATATACCAAGGAGACATTTTCATTTGGAATCATCTTGGAATTGTACATTTATCTGGGCATAAGGAGGTTGCCCCCTCGAAGAGGCTTATTATCTGAATTTCTCTCTTTTTCAAGGCGTTGAGTACTTATTATAAGGTTTTTATATGCTATATTGATATTTGGTTCTTAACATATGGTATCAGAGCTCAAGGTCTTGGGGTTTCGCTGCTACATCTGAGACACCTTGGAATTTTCGCTATAACTTGTTTTCTACAAAATTTCAGAAGGAATGGTTTGGAGGATATTTAGTAGACAGATCAAGGTACATTGGGTTAAAATTTCATCTGTTGATGCCTTTAGAATTTCGGAGATACAGCCTGTGAAAGATAAGGTTATGGAATCATCTTGAACTGAGTCATTATGGAATTTTCACTATAAAACATTTTCTATAATGTTTCATACCTTGGAATCCAAAGGATAATCACAGAAATTAGTAAGGTATCTGTGGTAAAAAATTAAGCTTCTGGGTCGTCCTACATTTGTATATATACCCTATGGAAGATAGGGTATCTGACTAGTCTCAAGAAGGTGTTCTAGGTAAAACAATCATAACTTCTTCCTAGAGTATCCAAATTAAGTGAGACTGGTTTCATTGGATAGTGGACAGTCTGTAGTATTTCTAGTATGAGTTTTAGAATTTTATATCAATTATTTTGTG
>ML822591.1:114978-159482 GCA_009831015.1 Picea engelmannii | reverse complement strand
GTTCAAGCTCCCACTTGAACCTCTGAGGACAACAGTCCTCCCGAGCACCTCCCAACCTCCCTAAAATATCAAATAATAAATACACAGACAATTACCCAGATAAATCAATTCTTACCTTCCTTTCTCTGTTCTGTAAGTCTGATAGAGTAAGTCTAAATCTTACTCTTCTAATTTCTCATGTAACTCCTTCGTATATCCTTTTTCATTTTGTCATTATAGTTAAATGGTGGAGCACATGTAATCATGTACTAATATCCTCAATTATTGTCATTTTTTAATAATTACTTTTCTTTTGAGTGTACACTTTGTAAAGTCTTTGATCTTTGCAATTCAATCATGAAAGAAATCTCTTTCTTTCCTCATCTCTTTTAAGCCTTTTCTATAAATTCTCTTGTCGTATTTTTAAAAAAGGGCTTTTATAGTTGAGGTTTGAATTTTTACTTATTTGATAGCATAATCTTCCTTTGTCTTAACTTCTTAATTGTATTTCTCACCTTATTTTCTGTAATATTCAATATAGTATTCTTACTTTTCTTTGTAGTTTGATTATCATTTCCTTGAATTTGTTTTTCTTCATTCTCCAGTGTTTCCCCTTTCCCTTACTAAACCTTTTGTTTGTTTTGATTTCCTTTTATTTAAAACCATCATCCTTATGTAATGACTACAATAATTTTTACTTGCTTATCACTAATAGGGTCAATTTATAAGAATAGGGTTAACTGAGTTTTCTTTGTTCCAATGTTTGAGTTGTTGACTTCTCTCTTTGTTTTCTTTGTCTTTTTATTTTATTTCTTTCTCAGAATTTTCCTCTTGTGTGTGTTTTTGTTTTTGAATCCAAACATAAGGTATGATTATTTTCCCAAAGTGCATGGTCCCTTTGCTATATGGACAATGATCAAAAACGATGGCTTATGTCTCACTATACAAAACAACCAAGTAGGTCATGATGCCTAGTTATGATGGAGGGGCAAGCTCTTGTAAACATGGAACGTGATCGGGCATAAACAAATGTAAAAGCATTACTTTGCTATAAAAACCATTTTATTGATAGAAATGTTATGTGACTTAAAAACATTTAAGCGTCAATCCTAATAAAACATCAACATACATCAATTGTAAAATTATATTATGTTATAATATAGGGTTATCATAGAGACATGGATCAAAGTGATGTAATGAATCCTTATGTCTCTAGTTGTGAGAATAGTTATGACACAGATCAATTTTGTAAGTGCATATCAATACAAATGCGTATTTAAGACAATGAATATTCTTCTATTGAGAAATATGCATCTATTTTAGGCTTTAAAACAAATGAAGTTACATATTTATATAGTGATTATCGTGTAAATCAACCATTAGTGAGATTGCTGACAAATTGTCTAAGGAGATGATAAAATTTTGGATAAACTAGAGATTCATTGGTTGTTACGAGATTTGGCACTGACATGGTCAACTTTTATCACTAGACTTTTAAGTTACATTGACCTCATCACTAGTGAGATCCCATTAAGGATTCCAAGGAATCTAGAGTTGAGTTGGAATAGTAGTGTTCATGTTAATCTATCAAAGATGCCATGTGGATGCCTTCCTTGAGAATAATATATTACATGATGGTAATCAAGGATGGCTTGTAATTTAGAAGAACATAATGAGGAACATTTGTCTATCATTCAATCAAATATGAGGAGTCAACTAGTCATGTAGGGATGTTGTATGTGTATCATTATCCAAGGCTAGATTGATGGATGGATAATTGTTGTTTGTTTCCTTGTATATTTATTTCTTCCTACATACCTCCTTGGTCTTCTTCCTTATGTTCATCAAAAATAAATATCCCCTATGTTTTATTTATAGACTTTGTCTTATATGTATTATATTTCTTGTGCTCTATGTATTCTATTTTTTTCTAATGGGGTTCATTCACCAATGATTCCTCTTAATACCTACTTGTTTCCTCCTCGTCATTTTCTTTCTCTTTATTTCTAAGTTTGATATAGTTTTATTCCTCTTGATTGATTTCTTCCTCCACCTTCTAGGCCTACTTTGTTTTTCTTATTGTTATCATTTTCTTCATGGTTGTTGGGTTTCTTTCTCTTCTTGTTAGGATCACTCTCATAATCATCGCCTTTATGTCCTAGTTCCACCAAACCTCAAACTAATTAAGCGGTTGTCTTCTTACCTATTGTTGGTGCCCTTTTTTTCATTTTTGGGATTGATCTGCAAAGTTGGAGCTTATGTGCCTCAAGTTTTCTCCACATAGTGAAAGATGTTTTGTGAACCGTGTAGGTTGATTGTGCACCACATATGGGATTTCATGCACACCCTTCAATAAAAAAACCTTTTGATAGCCATGTCACCTTGTAACCAACTTAAAGATGTATATATAGGGGTAGAGAGTAAATTTGGGGTTTCTATTGTTTTTGTTGTTGGTATAGTTGACGGATTGTAGATAGGTTGATAAATGTTGGGTATAAGTCAAGAGTATGGAACCTAGAATTATGTTGTTAGAGTGGAGAATATAATGCATTGTGGAGGGAAATATAAGGAGAACTATATGTGTTGTCTCTCTTGGAATGAAATGGAATGCCTATATGTATTGGTTCCCCATTTAAAATTTATGAGCAATGTATTTATGTGTATTGTCTCTTATGTATAATGAATGATATGTGATGGTTTAATGCATGTTTATGATTCATATTTTGGTTTCTTTATATTTTAAATATGCCTCCCTAATGTTCACAAGTGTCTTGGGTGAGACCTTATCATGTTTAGGGTATTGAAAATGAAAATACTATGAACTTTATTGTTCACTGGCATGTTCAACCTTGGGTCTAGTGTTTATTGCCAAATATGTGTCCTATTGTTGAGACTAAATGGTTTCTTGCAGGAAGAAACAGGGACATTTCATGGAAACCCTTGTGGTGGAAGATCTTGGATTGGATGACCAAGAAAGAAATTGAATTTTCCCAAAAAGAAATTTAGAATTTGCATGCAAACCCTAAATGGTGGAAATATAGGTACATTTATTTAGATAAGAATGATATTTTCTCTATTGAGTTTCCTTACTTATTGCATGAATGGATTAATAGATATAGTGAGACTAATATTGTACACCATTCTAAAGAACTTATTGTTTGCGATGAAGAGAAAGTAGAGAATCTGAAAACCCTAGATAATAAGAGGATTCGTGCTATTGATTTTCTATTGCATCATAGAAGGATATATTGTCTAATTTTCTATTGTTTACAACACATATTTTAGGAGTGATGAAAGAGAATTCCATGATAGGTCAAGAGGAAAATTGTTGAATACTATATTATGGGGATTAAAAGTTTGTTCATTGAGAAAGGGTTGATGTAGATGCAACCTAATCCTATGGCACCTTAAGCCCTTGTGATTGGGGATGGGAACTAAGGGGACAAGATGAGATAAGAAATTAGAAAGAAAGATGGATCTAGAGGAATAGAGGAAGGCTAGAGCAGAGAGATATGAGAGAAGAAACGTGTTGTAAGAAGTAGTTAGGAAGGTTTGGGTGGAGATCATAAGAAAGAGGGGAGAAGACATCTTAAACAATAGAAATAAAGTAAGAAGGAGAGAAGAATCATTGGGTGAGAGGCTATGCATGAGGTGCACATGCAAGAGTAGGAAGCATCAAATGGATACACCTAGAGAAGCGATTCGGTAGAAGTAGGAAGTGAATATGTCAGACCCTTGTGTAGAATAAGGTCGAAATATGAATCAACTAATGAGATGGAAAATTCTTCAAAAAATATTATGGTTTGCGTGAGACAAAATAGGACTCTACAAAAAGTGAAAATGATTCAGCATTGATATAATTAATATCCCAAATGAGAATAGAAGAAGGCTCTATATCCCATCAAGAATTTGTTGTAGAGAATGGGGTAGAACACTCCCCTTTGGAATCACCCCCCACGTGTAGTTCATCTAAGGAAGACGAAATTTTAGTAGAGTCAGAGGTGAGAAATATATTACAATAAAGGATAGAAATTATACCAATGAATACAGGATCAGTAGTCGCAAGAACCATGAAATTTTAAATGGTGTGAAATACAACATATTCTATGATAAATCTTCTTATGTTCCATGTGATTAGAAGAGATGATGTTCAATAAATATTGGTTTACTTGCGAGGTCATCTATACAATCAACAAGACATCAAATGATGCAATAAAGATTATGCAATTGGAGACCAATTTCAAAGGCAGGGATCTACAATGATATATGAATTATAAGAGTAACATGGGAATAGGGAAAATGGACAAAATAAGGAAAATATATCATGAAAGAATTTTAGAAGCGGAAGTCAAAATTACAATGCATTTTAGAGATTAAGGAGATAATACAAAAGGTTTTGAAGATTATATGGGATTACAATTAGAGATTTAAAGTCGTATTGGGTAGGTTAACTTTTCAAATCCAATATGTCCAACACAAAGATTGGTTATTGTTGGCTTACTTCCTCATGTGAAGATTCCTCTCACCCAATAGAAGATTACCACAATGACCCGTAAACGAGGAACTTGTAACCCACTCACTTCACCAACAAGGGTTCTATGTGGAGGTTCCTTCTGAGATATGATCTTAGACTTATATAGAGATCTCTGTTGATCCAAGATGATCTAAGGAACACTCATAAAGGTCCAGGAGGATCTAGAATGCTCACAGAGGTCCCAGGGGATCCATAAATGTTCAAAATTCTCCCATCTCAAATCCTTCCAAAAATTACATCATTGCGTGGAGCTTGTTTTCATGTTTCCAACAACGCAAACGGTAAGTCAAAAGGAGTTCATATGCAAAAGTTATGAGCAGTGAAAGTTCGGGTCAAACAAGAAAAAGTCAAAGGTCAAAGGGTGACATCATCATGGTACATGATGATGTTAGTATTGACACATGGCACATATTCGTACAGCAGGGTGACATGGAAAGGTTCGTTAGCAACTAAGTGGGTAATCATACCTCCAAGTGGTCTAGTCATACACTGACATGTGGCATTGGATAGCTAATGAGAGGTTGCCACGTGGAAGCCTCCCATTGGCTAGTAATGGTTAGTGTTGTGTAACGTTTTGGGTGTCAACGGAGGTTGAACCTGTCACCTCCCATGGTCTTAACATACCCACCACAACCAACGTGCCATAACATAAGTCTGAACCTATATATGTTTTAAATTTTATTTAAACTTTGTAAATGGTTCGTTTGGGGGATAAAAGGGATCGAGGACTGGCCCCAGGCCCTGGTCCATATATTTTACCACGCGACCAACTCTATAAAAATAGGGGGCTAATGTAAATGGTGACGGGTGTATAACATATGGTATATATACCATACAACATATATATATATCCAATGGATATTCCAAACCATACGTTGGTTATCACCTATGTTATTTATAAAATATGGTTATAACCATATATAATAAAAAAAACATGAATATGCCAAGGTCACGATGAATAGAACCCTCAACCTCCACCTTTTTAGCGGATGGTTTAACCAATATTCCAAACTCCCCACATTTAGCGAGATTCCCTCTAAACTTAGTAATGAAGTTGCACTAATTTCACGTGGGAGTTGGAGGACTGGTCATATTTAATGGGTGCGGATCCCAACACTACTACACACATCCCTATGCATAGATATTTAGGCACACGAATTTTGAGAGAGGGAACGATTCCCGAGGTAGTACGGATGCATTGAAGTATGTGCAAAGTACAAGTGAGTTTTATGTTGCATCGTAAAGCATGTTGAATGATATCTTGATGGAATTCCAAGTGTTTATATCATTTTTGCATGATTTTTCACAAGGATCATGAATATAAGGTATTTTTTGTGATTTCAGGTCATTTGTAAAACTTTTTTCTCAACTTATCATTAATCAACATTTAATGCATTGTTTTGTGTGCCAAAGAGTGTGAAATTGAGCAAGTTTGGAAATTGGTAGACTTTATAGTCAAAAGTTTCATAATTTCACAAGGATTTCAATGATGAAGTTATTTTCTTGTTTTGAGTAATGGAATTTAAGAGCATCCATTAAATTGGCATACGTTAATCATTTTACATGTGATTTTGATACTTGAAATGGAGAAGGTAGTTTTCATTGGTTTGAATGGAACTTAAAGATGAAACAAAAGTATGTAATTTGAATTCTTTTATTTTCTATTGTGTCATCTCACTATCATTAAGCAAGCTAATCTTCAGTTTATGAGTTTTTGGGTAAAAATAACATCATTAGAATTAGGAAAACCACCCCAATACGATCAATAAATTATTCTGGATCAAGTTAGATATTGCATGTATATATGTAAAGCAATAAGTTGTGTTTAAGGATTTTTGGATCATCTGTTATCAGAACTAGTTTTGGCGTGTGTTGCAAGTTGTTGTTGTGATGAGATCAAAGAGTTCGGTTGGTGAAGATCTTGAATGTTCTTTTCAATAAATAAAAATGAGTAAAGTTCGTATGAAATCGATACTACAAAAGAACATTAATCAAAAAATATAGAGAGAGAATTCTGAGTTAAAAATGCAGATGCAAGCTCTAGAGGAAGAGAAGTAGCGGCTGCAAGATTGACTGTTATGTCATGAAGATTTACACATGAGTATTTTTCATGAATTAGAGAGAAAGTTGCAGATAATGGCACCATCAATCAATAAAGTTGGACAAGCATAGTATGAGAAGTCTCCACTACAAAAGAGATTATCTCCCTCCAAGAACATGAATGAGAAAGAAGACTCTTCATATTATTCCTTTTCCCATCAAGATGGAGAGTGCTCAATGGTAGATGAAGCAAAGAGAACCTCAAATGAAGAAGTCCTAAATAAGAAATTGGCCTTACCTTCCAGTCCATAGAAGAGTAACATGTGTAAATCATCTACAGGGAAATGTGTGCATGCTACAAGAGAAGGAATGAAGACTTTTTCTACTGGTAAATGGTCTAGTTATCCATTTTCTTCCAATGGAACTAGAAGCCATGATGTGGAGAAGTATCTAAGAATTTAGTATGTGCAAGTAAATCCCTCCAAGAAGAAGGAAGATAATTTCTCAAGTCAAAGGAAAAAGAGGAATGATAAGAAGGGATCGTGGAACAAGACACGCTTCTCTTATTGTGGTAAGTGTGGACACCAGATTGACAAGTGATGAACACTTTACTCGCACTAATGTCTGAAGAATAACCTGAAGGATGTAAAGACACTTGCAATAAGACAAGCAGAAGCTCCAAATGAATTCAATGGTCTTACTGAAAGGCTTGGGAAAGAATACTTCATGATGGTTGGTCTTGGAAACGTGATATATGAAGACATCGAAGAACGGTTCATGGACAGTGGCTCATCTCACCACATGACTAGGAAGATTTGAATTTCTCAGAGTCCGACATAGATTCATTTATGGGATCTGGAACCAATACCAGAAAAGCAATAAGGAGGTATGGATATGTAAGATTCCATCTCGATTCGGGAGGATTTATGGGAATCGAACATATGTTGTATGTTCTAGACTTAAAAGTAAATCTGCTCTCATTTGCATCATTTGAGGATGACGATTAAGTAGTGGCATTTCAGAATGGTCGATTACTTGTGTATTCAATGGCAGCTACTTCAGACACGGCAATGGTACTTGGTATTCGCAAGGAGAGGTTATACAGGTTACTGGGAAGACTGATAGTTTGGTCCAATGGTTACTTGGATTCGACATCATATTTTGCATAATATTCAATGTCAAATTCAACATCAGCATCAGAGGTCGAAAGTTGTGAGACTCCTCCCAGTACACTTAGGGGAATGAGTCCATAAGTAAACCATCTCAAAAAAATTCAAATATGTATATTTGTAATGTAATATGCACACACATATATCTCCTAAAGTCTATTATAAGGCTTGTAAGTCAATCATTGTAAATTATGAGAGTGAGAGGAACTTTGTAAATTTCTATATTTCCACCTTGTATGAGTGAGAGGAATTTTGTAAAGAGAGTTTCTATACTGCCACCTTATATCATGTAAAGAATGAGAGGAAAATTGTTAGAGAAATTCCTAGATAGCCACCTTACACTTTGTTATAGAGTGAGAGGAATCTCGTTAGGAGATTTCTAGATAGCCACATGTATACATATTGTTTTACAGTGAGAAGAATCTCGTTGTAAATATTTCAAAGCCTTTAGACAACAATATGGAAAAAAGTATTGTCTTGTAATCAACTAAAAGGCTACATATGGATTGAATTGTCTTAGACAAAGTTATTTATTCTGAAGAACTAAAATAGAAGGAACAGAAGGATGCAGACAATTGGAACATGTAGTTCAGGAGTGGAAAGAGCATCAAAGTAATGAAAAACTCTCTAGAGTTGGTAAAGGAGAAGTGATCCTATTCATAAATAAGAGGCACATAAAGGTGCATGCTATAAGCATATTTTAAATACTATGTCATGTTCATTAAGATGTATACCTTGAATAGTAGAAATCAAGGCGGGTAAAGATGAAACTTGTAAAATAAAAATTGTTTTACAAGGCAGAAGCAACAATGGGTAGAGTATTGCCCCCAGGGGGGCATCTCAATTGGCAAGTGTCGTGAAAATGAAGTTCCATGAGGTTTCGAGTTCAATTCCCCCGACTTACCTTGTGTGTCGCGTAAGGGGCATCGTGGGCACACCTGGAGGTTATAGTGGTAGCGGTTGGATAACACGGCCATGTGTAATGCGAGCACGTGCCCAACTAGTTGTTGATTCCTCCAGACACCTAAAAAAAAAAAAAAACAATGGGTAGAGTATTCATTCGGGGACTTCTATAGATACATCAGCAGTACAAGAACAAAGAGTCTAAATGAGCAAGGCATAGATCAGAATTCAAATTGGTTTCATATTGATCAAGATGGACTATCTTACGCAGAAAGAGATGGGAGTGGATGTTGAAATACAGGATACAGGTATTGGAGAGATTCAGTGAATAGGACTTTTGTTGTCAGGGAATCTATGAGTCAGAATTGAATCTATATATCATATTAGCTATAGTTCCATATAAAAAATCAGAGTTATATTCCAGAGAAGCAAATATAATTGAACGGATCTAGTACCTAAGATCGAAGACCAAACATGAAGACTAAATTCCAAAAGAATCTGCAATATGGAAGAGTGAATTATCATCACTAAGTTGTTGAGCATCTATACGTTTGGAGGTCCAAAAGTTCTTAAGTGGGAAGGTTGAAGAACACATCGCCCACACTAAGAGGGGGGAGTAAATTAGTGTGTGGACTATTTTAACAGTTTATTTTCACAAGTTACCAGTTAAAACATAATTGAATAGATTAAGAACAATCACATCATAATTACAATGAACACAAAGAGACCAGATGTTTGTATAAGCTTTTGTATAATAAATATGAACATAGTAATATGAATATATGTGAAAGAGGATTTTCTTTAGCACTAGGTATTTTTTTAGCACCAACTGAAGTAAGGAGCACCAACCCCTCAGAGAGCACCAACTCTCAGCCAAGACCCAGCTTGGCGCAACACCCAGCTTGTTGATAGAACCCAGTATATCCAACTAGAGTCTATTCAAATCTAGTAGTAGTGATTCATTATAGAATCAATTCGATCTTATGATCATAGTTATATCATATGACACTCATTACCGCATTTCATCTTCTTTCTGTAATTCACATTTTCTTTCCTCTAATATCTTCACATTTTCTTTCCTCTAATATCTTCTTGGAATCTGCTTCAGCTTTTGATATTTTGTTCTAGACTACAGAGACACTTTTCTTCTCAGCCCTCTTCCTCGTTTATATATTCTTCAAAATGGTGTGAGATATAAAACATCGTGTCCCTTCATTTCGACCATCACACCTCTTCGATTAATCAATCTTTAATTACTTTTAATTATTTTACTGAGTAGGTTTTTCATAAATTGATCATAGTCATGGATCAATTTAATACTTTATACTTGATCACGAATCTCTATTAGTTATTTTCACAGAGACCAGATTCCGTGGAGGCGCTTCCTTCAAACCATAACATATGACCATGCGTTATTGAACCACGGGCTTTACCAACAATAGTGACATATTTTAATTTCCTTTTTAAATATCTTATAGTATATGTCCATCGGCGGTGACCATAAGCCTAACCAAGAGTCGTTTCGTGATTTCGCATATCGGGTGATCGACTGCAAGTCACCTCGATTTTCCCAACTTGCGATATTTGAAATGGAGCCTAGTGGCGCTAGCTCCTTCCTCTATTCTCACTCCACATGATCGTTGGTTGTGATCGTGAGCCAAACATTCAAGCGCTTCGCGATTTCACATATCGCGAACTCCTGTTATGAATTTCCTTGTATCTCCCAACTCGCGATCTCTGAACTACTTACATCACTTGATGACATGTCACGAGTCGAGTAGTTTCCATGTGTCACTCCAATTTGTGATTTACACTTACCCAAAATGATGAATCAAATTGACACTTGTCATTGTCTAATTATGCCATGTGTCTGTGCTGACGTAGTCTGCTAACGTGGTATGCCACATGTCCTTCATGAATCAACGGTCCTCGTTCTCCCTTTGATCGACGGTTGTGATCAAATCGCGACTTCGCGTGTCCGATGTTTGAACATGAGCCAACCCTTACTCTTCTAACTCCCGGTATCCGATTAGATCAACGGCCCACAACCCTCTGAGCCAATGGTTGTGATCATGTCATGACCTCGCACCTCGCGAGTTCCTGCAACTCAGCCTTTGACTTTCCTAATTTGTGTTGGTTGTGGAGCCTGATTATCTTCCTGATTCATAGGTCTTTTACTTTCAGTCGTGTTTATACCCCATGAAGTATTTACACCCCAAAAGTATGTACACTCTTCCAAGCGGGGGAGTGAAGAGGGGGGGTACCCCCTCTGCAGGGTCTGAGGGGGCTATCCCCCCGGCTGGGGGGTCTGGGGGCAAGTGGGCCCCTAGCAGGGGTTCAGGGATAGTGTCCCTTGATGGGGGTTTGGGGGCAAAGTACCCGAAGGAAAAATTGCCTTGTAAATGTATATTGTAATTTCATTGTAAATCTGGACCGTTCATTATAAGGTCCCAGATCTAACGATAGAGATTGTGTTAGGGTTTTTTGCCCTAGAAGGCAACCCTCTTTTATGAGGGAAATGTATTGCGGCTATGGTTGATGGTGAATATTGTATTCTGATATAGGAGACTGTGAGAGAAAGAAGAGGAAGCTAGAGTGGGTTTGTAGGTTGTATCCCTTCATATGTTGGATAATAATAAAGGAAGGACCTGGCAATTTCTCTGGTGGACGTAGCCCACACTGGGTGAACCACGTAAATCTATGTCTCTATTGTATTGTGTATCTTTTTTGTTTTGTTTCCACATTTGTTTTATTTTATTGCTCCACAGTCCTTTTTTTTTTCTTCTAACAATTTGCGAGTCAGCGAAATTCCAATCGCTCGCCACGTGTCCTCTCGCTCCAACGACCAGGATTATTTCGCGACTTCGCATATAATGAGTTCCTACATCTCTGCCTTTGACTTCCCTCATCTCGTGAGTCCAAGAAATGTTGATCTCTCACCACGTGTCCTCTAGATCAGACGGCCCAAATTTGATTTGGACAATCTGACACTTGAGATCTTCTTCGAACGATCTGACAATTGTGATTTATATCGGATGATCTGACAGTCGAGATCTATTCTACGATTTTGCTCTTGTAGATTTATCCTGTCCTTCCATTTTAACATGATCCAATGGTTCAGATCTTATCGCGAGTTCCTACATCTCTGCCTTTGACTTCTCCAACTCATGAGTCAGCAAAATGTCAATCGCTTGCCATATGTCCTCTAGATCCAACGGTTCAGATCTTATCGCAAGTTCCTACATCTCTGCCTTTGACTTCTCCATCTCGCGAGTCAAAGAAATGTTGATCTCTTGCCATGTCTCCTCTCTATCCAACGTTTCAGATCATTTCGCGACCTCGCATATCACAAGTTTCCACAACACTCGCCTTTGACTTGTTCAGTATGTGAGTCAGTGAAATTCCAATCGCTCGACACGTGTCCTCTGGATCCAACGATTGATGGAAGTTCACATAATTGAGATCTCAGATCTTACCTCTCTTATCCTATCCTTCCACTTGAAAGTGATCTGTCAACTTGAAAAGAACTCGATTTTGATCCGACGACTGACGCGTATTCGGATATTGTAGTCACAGCCTCCTTACCTTGCTTATCCTATCCTACCACTCAAAAAGTGATCCAACAGTTGTGGAGATTCTTGAAGCAAATCAATGGTCTTGAATTGTTCTGTGTTATATTTATATGATCAACATGGTCAACCTCTTGATCGGACGAATGTTGAGGCTTCTCACTCTGATCGGACGGTTGTTGAGCTTACGCTTTTCCTTCCGAGTTTTGATCTCTGCGTTTGCTAACCCTCTTTAGATTTTATCATAGGAACATTGTTGATCCTATCATGATAAACAATAATCACGAATTTCTTTTGGTACCTGATATACTATGAAATGTGCTCTTCCTTTTGAGATTTGACCTTCATACTATTCGCTTCTCCTATTCTATCCTCCTCCTAAGCTTGCGCTATCGATCTCTGCACACTGTTTGACATCTTTTGCTAACTCATATACTTGTTGACATCAATGACAATCTCATTTGTCATTTAACAACAGATAATTACATCGACTGTTGACATCAATGACAATCTTATCTGTCATTTAACAACAGATCATCACATCGACTGTTGACATCAATGAAAATATTTCCAACAAAGGTTTGATTCAAGAGGAACTAAGGAATTATCACAAAGGTCTAGGAGGATATGGAATGCTCACAGAGGTCCCAGGGGATCCATAAATGCTCAAAATTCAACCATCTCAAATCGTACCTAAAATGACATCATTATGTAGATCCCTTCATCATCTTTCCAACGGCATATGAAAAATTTATGAGCAATCAAATTTCAGGTCAAACAGACAAAAGTAAAGGGTCAAAGTGTGACATCAACATGGTATAGGATGACGTTAGCAGTGACATGTGGAACATATCCATACAGGAGGGTGACGTGGCAAGGTTCATCAGCAATTGACTAGGCAATCATACCTTCAAGTGGTCCATTCATACATCGACATGTGCCATTGGATAGTCAATGAGAGGCTACCAAGTGGCAACCTCTCACTGGCCAGTAATGGTTAGTGTTCTGTAAAATTTTGAGACTCAATAGGGGTCGAACCCATGACCTCCCATGGTCTTAACATACCTACCACAACCAACACGCCATAACATAAGTCTTGACCTATATATGTTTTAAATTTTATTTAAACTTTGTAAATGGTTCGTTTGGGGGATAAAAAGGGTCGAGAGCTAGCCCCAGCCCCTGGTCCATATATTCTACCACACGACCAAATCTATAACAATCTAAGGCTAATGTAAAGGACGATGGGTGTATATCACATGGTATATATACCATACAACATATATATATATATATATATATATATCCAATGGATATTCCAAACCATATGTTGGTTATAACCTATGTTATTTATAACATATGGTTATAACCATATGTAAAAAAAAAACATGAATATGACAAGGTCGCGGGGAATAGAACCCCCGACCTCCTCCCTTTTAACGGGTGATTTAACCAATATTCCAAATGCCCCACATTTAGTGGGATTCCCTCTAAAATTAGTAATTAAGTTGCACTAATTTTGTGTGGGAGTTGGAGGATTGGGCCTATTTAATGGGCACGGATCCTAAAACTCCTACACACATCCTTATGCACAGAACTCGAGCCGCATAGAATCTGAGATAGGGCACATTTCGTAACACAATACGGATGCATTGAAGTATGTGTAAAGTACAAGTAAGTTTTGTGTTGCACCCTAAAACATGTTGAATGGTACCTTGGCGGAATTTCAAGTGTTTTAAATCAATTCTGCACGGTTTTTATCAAGAATCATAAACATGAGGTTTTTTTTTATGATTTGAGGTCATTTGTAAACGTTTTTCTCAATTTTTCATTAATGAGCATTTAATTCATTGTTTTACGTAACAAAGAGCGTGAAATTGAGCTAGTTTGGAAATTAGTCAACATTATAGTCAAAAGTTTCATAATTTCGCAAGGATTTCAATGGTGAAGTTATTTTCTTGTTTTGAGTAATGGAATTTAAGAGAATCCATTAAATTGGCATATGTGAATCATTTTACATGTGATTTTGATACTTGAGATGAAGGCAGTTTTCATTGGATTGAATGGAACTTAAAGATGAAACAAAAGTATGTAATTTGAGTTATTTTATTTTCTTTTGTGTCATCTCACTATCATTAAGCAAGATAATCTTCATTTTATGAGTTTTTGGGTAAAAATCACATCATCATAATTCTACAAACCACCCCAATACAATGAGTAAATTATTATGGATCAAGTTAGATATTGCATGTATATCTGTAAAGAAATAAATGGTGTCTAAGGATTTTCAGATCATCTATTATCAGAGCTAGTTTTGGCGTGTGTTGCAAGTTGTTGTTGTGTTGAGATCAAAGAGTTAATTTGGTGAAGATATTGAAGGCTCTTTTCAAGAAATGAAGATGAGTAAAGTTCTTATGAAATTGAGACTGCAAAAGAACATTAATCGGCAAATCCAGAGAGAGAATTGCGAATTAAGAATGCAGATGCAAGATCTTGATGAAGAGAATCAATGATTGCATGATTGATTGTTATGTCATGAATATTTCCACATGAGTATTTTTCGTGAATTAAAAATAAAGTTTCAGATAATGGCACCATCAATTAGTAAAGTTGGACAAGCAGAGTATGAGAAGTCTCCACTACAAAAGAGACTATCTCCCTCCAAGAACATGATTGAGAAATAAGACTCTTCGTATTATTATTTTTCCCATCCAAATGGAGAGTGCTCAATGTTAGCTAAAGAAAAAAGGACCTCAGATGAATAATTCTTAAATACGCAATTGGCCTTACCTTCCATTACAGAGAAGAGTAACATGTGCAAATCATCTCCAAGGAAATATGTGCATGCTACAGGAGAAGGAATGAAGACTTTTTCTACTAGTAAATGGTCTGGCTATCCATGTGCTTCCTATGGAACTAGAAACCATGATGTGGATAAGTATCCAAGAAGACAGTATGTGCAATTAAATCCCTACAAGAAGAAGGCAGATATTTTCTCAAGTCATAGGAAAAGGAGGAATCATAAGAAAGAATCGTGGAACAAGACACTCTGCTCTTATTGCAGTAAGAGTCGACACCAAACTAAGAAGTGTTGGACACTTTACCCACACTTATGTCCAAATCAGAACCTGAAGGATGTAAAGACACTTCCGAGAAGACAAGCAACATCTCTAGATGAAGTCAATAGTCTTACTGAAAGGATTGGGAAAGAATACTTCTTGATGGTTGGTCTTGGCAAAGTGATATATGAAGACATCGAAGAATGGTTCGTGGAGAGTGGCTCATATCACCACATGAATGGGATAAGATCATTATTTTTTACTTTCTCAGAGTCTAAGATAGATTACTTTGTGGGATCTGGAACCAATGCTAGACAAGCAATAAGGGTGTATGGATATGTAAGATTCCATCTCGAGCTGGGAGGATTTTTGGGAATCAAACATATGTTGTATGTTCTAGAGTTAAAGGTAAACATATTCTTAGTTGTAGCAATTGAGGATGACAGTTATGCAGTTGCATTCCAGAATGGTCGAGTACTTGTGTATTCAAGGGAAGCTGCTCTAGACACGGAAATGGTACTTGGTATTCATAAGGAGAGGTTATACAGGTTACTCGGAAGATCAATACTTTGATCCAATGGTTACTTATATTCGACATAAGGTTCTACATCAGATTCAATGTCAGATTTAGCATCGGCGTCAGAGGCATTTGCAGAGGTCAAAAGTTGTGAGACTCCTCCCAGTACACTCGGGAGAAGAAGTCCATAAGTAAACCATCTCAAAAATTTGTAAATATGTATATTTGTAATGTAATATGCATATGTGTATATCTCCTAAAGTCTATTAGAATGCTTGTAAGTCAATCATTGTAAATTATGAGAGTGAGAGGGACTCTGTAAATTTATATATTGCCACCTTGTATGAGTGAGAGGAATTTTGTAAAGAGAGTTTCCATATTGCCACCTTATATCATGTAAAGAGAGAGGAATCTTGTGAGAGAAATTCCTATATAGCCACCTTACACTTTGCTATAGACTGAGAGGAATATCGTTAAGAGATTTATAGATAGACACCTGTATACATATTGTTTTATAGTGAGAATAATCTCATTGTAAATATTTCAAAGCATTTAGACAACAATATGGACAAAAGTATTGTCTTGTAATCAGCGAAAACGCTACATATGGATCGAATTGTCTTAGACAACATTCTTGATTTTGAAGAACTGAAAGAGAAGGAACATAAGGATGAAGACAGTTGGAACATGTAGTTGAGGAGTGGAAAGAGCATCAAAGTAATGCAAAACTTTCTAGAGTTGGTAAAGGAGAAGTGATCCTCTTCAGAGATAAGAGAAACATAAAGGTGCATGCTATAAGCATATTTTAAATACTATGTCATGTTCATGAAGATGTATACCTTGAACATAAGCAATTAAGGGATGTACAAATGATAATCATACAAACAGAATTGTTTTTCAAGGCAGAAGCGACAATGGACAAAGTATTCATTCAAGGACTTTAGTAGATACATCAATAGTACAAGAACAAATAGTCTAAATGGGATAGGCATAGATCATCATTCGACTTGGTTTCATATTGGTCAAAATGGACTATCTTCAACAGAAAAAGATGGGAGTGGATGTTGAAATACAAGATACAGGTATTGGAGAGATTCACTGAACATGACTTTTGTTTTCAGGGAATATATGAGCTAGAACTGAAGTTATATATCATATTAACTACATTCCTAGAGGCTAGATTTAGAGCTATATTCCAAAGAAATGGACAGAAGTGCATTGAACTAATACCTAAGATCGAAGACCCAAGATGAAGACTAAACTCTAAAAGAATCAGCAAGATGGAAGAGTGAATTATCATCACTAAGTTGTTGAGCATCTATAATTTTGGAGGTCCAAAAGTTCTTCAATGGGAAGGTGTGATCCAAGAGGATCTGAGGAATGATCATAGAGGTCCAGGAGGATCTATAACTCTCACAGAGGTCTCAGGGGATCCATAAATGCTCAAAATTTGACCATCTCAAATCGTTCCTAAAATTACATCATTTCATAGATCCCGTTGACATCTTTTCAATGGCGCAAACAGCAAGTCAAACAGAGTTCATATGCAAAAGTTTGAGCAGTCAAAGTTCGGGTCAAATAGGCAAAATTCAAAGGTTAAAGGGTGACATAAGCATGGTAGAGGATGAAACCAGTAGTGACACATTGAAAATATCTGTACAGAATGGTGACGTGGTAAGGTTCGTCAAGAGCTAACTAGGCAGTTGTACCTCCAAGTGGTCCAGTCATACACCAACATGTGGCATTGGATAGCCAATGAGAGGCTACCATGTGGCAGCCTCCCATTGGCCAATAATGGTTAGTGTTGTGTAAAATTGTGGGAGTCAACAGGAGTCAAACCCGTGACCTCCCATGGTCTTAACATACCCGCCACAACCAGTGTGTCATAACATAAGTCTGCACCTATATATGTTTTAAATTTTATTTAAAATTTGTAAATGGTTCATTTGAGGGATAAATGCGGTCAAGGACTAGCCCCAGCCCTTGGTCCATATATTTTACCACACAACCAACTCTATAACAATCAAGGGCTAATGTAAATGGAAACGAGTGTATATCATATGGTATATATACCATACAACATATATATATCCAACGGATATTCCAAGCCATACGTTGGCTATAACCTATGTTATTTATAACATGTGGTTATAACCATATGTAATAAAAAACCATGAATATGACAAGGTCACAGGGAATAGAACCCCAAACCTATGCCTTTTTAGCAGGTGGTTTAACCAATATTCCAAACACCCCACATTTAGCAAGATTCCCTCTAAAATTAGTAATGAAGTTGCACTAATTTCGTGTGGGAGTTGGAGGACCAGGTCTATTTAATGGGCGTTGATCCCAACACTCCTACACACATCCTTATGCACAGAACTTGAGGTGCATAGAGTCTGAGACATGGCACAGTTCCTAAGGTAGTACAGATTCATTGAAGTACATGCAAAGTACAAGTGAGTTTTGTGTTGCATCGTAAAGTGTGTTGAACGGTACCTTAACGGAATTTCAAGTGTTTTATATCAATTCTGCATGATTTTTCACAAGGATCATGAATATGATGTTTTTTGTGATTTTGGGTCATTTGTAAAAACAATTTCTCAATTTTTCATTAATGAGCATTTAGTGCATTGTTCTACGTGTCAAAGAGCATAAAATTGAGATAGTTTGGAAATTGGTTGACTTTATAGTCAAAAGTTTCATAATTTCGCAAGGATTTAAATTGTGAAGTTATTTTCTTCTTTTGGGTAATGGAATTTTAGAGAATCCATCAAATTGGCATATGTGAATCATTTTACATGTGATTTTGATACTTGAGATGGAGAATGCAATTTTCATTGGATTGAATGGAACTTAAAGATAAAAAATAAAAAGAAGTATGTAATTTGATTTCTTTTATTTTATGTTGTGTTATCTCACTATAATTAAGCAAGCTAATCTTCATTTTATGAGTTTTTGGGTAAATATAACATCATCAGAATTTTGCAAACCACCCCAATACGAACAGTAAATTATTCTATATCAAGTTAGATATTGCATGTATATATGTAAAGCAATAAGTGGTGTCTAAAGATTTTTGGATCATATGTCCATAGAAAGGCTATTAGGCCTCGGTCATTTTTATTTTATAAGGACCTCTCTTCCTTTCTTGGTTGCAAGGCCTTCTCTTGGTTGTAACCTGCACACCATAACCACTAGCTAGCAATGGTAAATAATTATTGACATTCCTAGGGAATCAAAAAAATGCTATGTCAAGTCTCTAAGTCTAAAAAGCATGATGTCGTGTATGCCAATAAAGTGTCTACATTGAAGTTATGGATTGTACTATGTCTTTTGTATACTGGATTGTACTATGTCTTTGGTATACTCTACCCAACACTCAATATTCTCATCTATCAAATGAGGGATTAGTTGTGCATGTTGTTCAATTAAATGACAAGATCACAATGACCACTATTATCCATATAAATGCTTGTCTCAATGGTTTCTTGCCTCTAAGGTTTATGCTCTATATGTAGTTATGAGTGCCAAATTCTTTGCAACACCTCACTGCTCATTATTCTTCTGAAAGATATGCTAGGTTAGTCTATTGTCTACTCTTGGAAATTCTAATGTCCATATTGAAGTAAGTAACGTAAGAAATCCTATTTCAAAGTTTATAAATCCTTTTGCAATCTTGCTCAGCAACTCAATGTAGAATTCCAGTGCAAACAACATGGATTTATGCTTCAACAGTAAATGTAACCACATGTCAGTCTGCTTCCAATCCTATGGAAATGATTATGAAGATACTCCAGTGATCACATGATTCGGCCCTCTTAGATATAGCATCTTGATTCTTCTCCAATATTTTCCTTCATGCCAAAAAATAAAGAATTGTGTCTTGATTATACATGCCTCTTGTCTCATAGTCGAAATATTTATTCACTAATATAGAGCCCCCTCGGTAATTGCAGTTGTAAAAGTGCACTTAATATTACTCAAACATTTACAAATAGTTTGTTCATGTGGGATCAAACTTTACCATGTGCCCATAACAAAAAATTTAATAGTCACCTTTGTAGATCACACTATAAATCCACCTAGTAGAAGTTGCAAAGTTGTTTCGGAATAAACAAAGGATCCATTGTCATTGTTGAAGGTTACATGCTCAGAAAATATATCATTGCTAAAATTTTAAATATGACCACGGGCATGATAAACAAAGTAAATAATAAGTTGCATCCACTATCAGTAGTATTCTATAATTGTTTGTAATAGTTTTTAGATATTGGAAACCACAAATGTTGAGGCCCTTATGTATCAAAGCCTTCACCTATGCTCTGAAGCTTCTAAAATACAGAAAAGCATTAGGGGATGATCAAGTATGGTGTGTGGGTGAGAAAGAAACATCCAAGTAGAAGAAATCGACGTAGGGAATGAGAATTCAACCCAAGCAATGAGAAATTGACCCGATGGAAATATAAATCCACCCAAGCATAAGAAATCAACCCAGGGAAATTTAAATTTTCCCAAGCAATGAGAATCGCTCGGAGACGGAGAGTGTACAACTCTGAGGAAAGAGAAAACCTCCCAAGGAAGAGAGTAGTCAACCAGCAAATATGAATTGCTAAAATTGAGCATTGAGAATGGAAACTCGGCTAAGAATTTTTAATGACCAATTTTTAATAGCTATAGATATTATACTTTGAAGGGAAATGGAAGGTGGACATGCTGGAGCTATTAATGTACTTCAATTGCACACAAAAAAATGAATTGTCACACCATAAAATAACCAATCATCAATTAAACACAAGCAAGAGTAGCATCAACACATATGAAATATTCTCACAACAATGAACACAACCATTAATCGCAACAAACTCAATTTTTTCCCTAGAAACCCAAATGGGACGCGGTGATTCATTCCGACAATATCAAGCTACAATGCTTTCATGGTTCTTTATGCCTCATCCTCTTAGCCAAAATACCTCTTGAGAATGAAAGTAAAGGAGGAAATAGGGAGAGATGAGGGATAAGGGAAGGAAAACGGCCATGACCCTTCATTTTCCATTCATCAACCCTCTCTCCTATTTTGTTTTTCTATCTTTTAATTAATCCATTTTTCCTTCTCATTTCATTTTGTCTTATTCAACTTTTACATTTGCACTTATTTACAATGTTTACTAACCTTCATAAATTGTTGAATTAATATTGAACGTACTAAGTATTACAACCATAAATTGGTTTAGATCCATTTTGGATCACACCTCCCCATTAAGAGGCTTTTTGATCTCCAAAATATTAAAGGAAACCAATCCTGGTCATTGTATCTTATGTATGATTCTCTAAAATGTGGATTTAACTTTGGGTCTTGGCTATAGTTCTAACTCTGGCTCTAGCTCATAGCTCTAGCTATTGGCTCTACTCCTATCTATGGATCTATATCTGGTTTCTAGCTCACTTATTCCCACAATGCAAAATTCTAATCCCTGACTCTCAACTTTGAGCAATCTCTATATCCAAAAAAATTAATTAGCACTCACTCCCATATCTTATAGTCTTGTATATGGTCCATCTTTGTAGTGAATGAAACTAAGTCGAATGTTGGCATGTGTTCAGGGTGACCCCAATATGCAATGCCACCATGTAATAATTCCACAAGGGAAGTGTAGTTGATCCAGATTATTTTGAGAACAAAATGAAGGTAGAGATATAAAATGAAATATACAAAGATATTGCAATAAACACAGAAATACAGTAATGCACAATTTTTATTAATGAGAGAATGTACAAAAACTGTAAAATTATAGAGTGAATAACTCGTTAGAATGGTGGCAGCTTATCTCTGAGAACAGATGTGATGGATACGCTCATTCACAAGAAGATGATGATGTTTACAATGAGGCTCTAGAGGCCTTTTTAACACAAAGAAAATCCAAAACCCTAACCCTGGAAGAGGAAACACCAAAATTCATGTGGGCCCCGATGGGGTAAGTTGGTACCTCAACTTTCCAAGGGCATAACTTTTGCATACAATCTTGGTTTGGGGTGCACAATATCTTGTTTGAAAGGTTTATACGAGGAATACACATTTTTCCATCACACTTTGGCTAAAGCCTAAAGTGTGACTATGGAGGGCCCAAAAAATGTTGTTTAGGGCTTCAAAACAACCTCGAAAGTTTGGGACTCGAAAATATTTAGAAAAACTACCAAGGTGGAAAACCTTATTTTGAATTAGTGGAATAGGTGGGTGGCCACTAATTTCCACCTTTATCAATCCTCCCCTCTTAGGAAGCAATGGTCTCCATTGCATGAAGTCCCTAAGGAAGATTTTGCAAAATCTGAACCTTGGTGAGTTGCTTGCCTTGTTGAAGAAGTGGTCTCGTTTAGCTTGTTGAAGTTTGTTATGAACCGATTTTTGGAGGGGTTGGATTTGTCTAACTAATATGGTTGCATGATCTGTCAGAGTGTGGGAAGACTCTATCGATGATGATGAAGCATGAATAACATGAAGGGATTTATCATAACTTGATTTGACTGGGCAGTGTGGAGGCACCCCCATATGTGCAGTAGGAATATCTTGGTGCTTTTCTACAATCTTGTTGATCTGCTTATGTTGGATAGAAGGGTCTTGGACTGAGGATGCAGTGGTTGCAGTATCCTTCTCTTATGACCAGATTTTGAAGAGGACAAACTTTACTGTATGCGAGATGACTTTTTGGAACTATTTTTTCTGTACATTAGTCGGAACTAACTCTAGTATCCTGTAGGGATGACCCCCCAAAGTAACAATGAATCTATGGGGTTGAGACTCATAAAAAACATGATGCCTCTAAATATATGGTTGGCCTAATAGAACATCACATACTTCTAGTGGGGCAACATCACACAGTACCTCATCCTTGAAGGGATTGATGTCGTATCACAGGTAGCACTGTTGGTTGACATGAAGATCTCGTTCCTGGAGAATCCATCCGATGTTGTATGGTTGTTGGTGTGGTGCTTTCGGAAAATCCAACTGCTTGATGACCTTGGTTGAGATGAGGTTCTTTTGGCTTCCACTATCAACAATAAAATGTTGTAGGGTCCCCTTCACCCACATCTGCAAATGAAAAAGGCGCTCCCCCTCCTCAGGATCCTTTGGTTCTTATGGTTGGATTTTTATGGTCACGACAGTAGCAGTGGATTCTACATCAATTATCTATCTCCTTTTATTATTTTTTGAATCAAATTCTGAGTCGGGGCTCAACTTTGTTCCTTTGAGCTCAACCACCAATGATTGTTTCAAGCGACATTCATCGGTGTTGTGCCAAGGGATTTTGTGGAAGTCACACAACTTCCTAGTTTCCTTATTTGTCTTCATGTTATCCTTATTTTCATGTGGCTTGGACTGGTTGTCTTGAGGTTGACTTCTCTATTAGTTAGGGTTGCCTTTTCCATACTTTGGTTATTGCGGATTTGCAAACCCAAATTCTCGTTTGCTCTGTTGCTTAAATTTATTCTCAATTTTGAAAGCATATCTATAAGCAAATCCCAGTGATGAGATGTCCAGAAACTCCATTTTGGATTGGATGTACCTATGTAGAGCCCTGCGATATTTCATAACCAAATTCCTCTCAGAGTCTTTGATACCCAGCTTGGTGCGCAAGGTATGGAAGGTATTTGTGAACTCTAGCATTGTTTGGTCCCTCTTTTGTTGTAGCATGGTCCATCTCATGTATTGGTCATCATAGTTTCCCATAGGGTAATATTTCTCCTTGACGGCATCCATAAAAAAATCCCAAGTGGGCTCGACCTCAAATATTCCAGACTCCTCTGTGGAACTTTTCTCCTAGTAAGTTGCCCACCATTGTTTGACATGGGGGAGAGCCACCAATGTCGTGACAATAGCAATGGGTTCTGCATCAATTATCTATCACCTTTTATTATTGTCTAAATCAGAGTCTAAGTCAGGGCTTGGCTCTGTTTCTTTGAGATCGACCACTAGTGATTGTTTCGAGCAACATTCATCGATGTTTTGCTAAGGGATTTTGTGGAAGTCACGCCACTTCCCAGTATCCTTCTTCGTATTCATGTTACCCTTCTTTTCTTGTGGCTTGGAATGGTTTTCTTGATGTTGATTGCTCTATGAGTTAGGGATGCCTTTACCATACTTTGGTTGTTGCGGATTTGTAGACCCAAATTCCCACTTGTTCTGTTGCTTAAATTTCTAGTCAATTTTGTCAACATATCTATAAGTGGATCGCAGTGATGAGATGTCCAAAAAATTCATTTTGGCTTGGATGTATCTGTGTAGAGCCCTACGGTATTTTAGAACCAGATGTTGCACAAAGTCTTTGATACCCAGCTTGGTGCACAAGGTATGGAAGATATTTTTGAACTATAGCATTGTTTGGTCCCGCTTTTGTTGCGGCATATTCCATCTCATGTACTGGTCATCATCGTTTCCCATAGGGTAATATTACTCCTTGACCGCATCCATAAAAAAATCCCAAGTGGGCTCAGCCTCAAATATTCTAGACTCCTCTGTGGAAATTTTCTCCCAGTGAGTTCCCCACCAATGTTTGACATGGGGAAGAGCCTTAAGGAGCGCAAAGGTGATTTTTCTCTGTCAAAAACGTTGTGGACAGAAAAATAACCTTCCAGAAAATTTAACCATTTTTCCAGAGCATCCCCGTCGATCTAACCTTCAAATATGGGAATATCAAAATTAACTTGTACCTTGAATGGGGTAGCATCTCCAAATCGACTGCTTGATGAAGGCATGTAGGTTATTGTCAGCAATCGTTGAAGAATTTGGGAAAAAATCTCTGACATCTCGTTCCTCTGTTGCGCGAGGGCTTCCCTGAGAAATAGCTTGATGGGATCTTATGCTCCTTCCTCTCTCTTCTCTTCTACCATGGGAGGTCTCTTGGGATGGAAAGAGCGGCTGTCCTCAAGAGAAACTAGATCGAGTCCCAACTGTCTATACCCTGACCTCGTCGGGGACATACAGAAGAAACGAAAAGGAGTAGCCTACTCTGATACCACTGATCTGAATTATTTTGAGAACAAAATGAAGGCGGAGATATAACAATGAAATATACATAGATATTGCAATAAACATAGAAATACAGTAATGCACAATTTTTATTAATTAGATAATGTGCAAAAACTATAAAATTACAGAGTGAATGACTCACTAGATTGGTGGCAGCTTATCTCTGAGAAGAGATGTGATGATTGCGCTCATTCGAAAGAAGATGATGATATTTACAATGAGGATCTAGAGGCACTTTTAACACAAAGAAAATCCAAAACGCTAACCCCAGAAGATGAAACACCAAAATTCATGTGGGCCCCGATAGCGTAAGTTTGTACGTCAACTTCCCAAGGCCATAACTTTTGCATACGATCTATGTTTGGGGCACACTGTAGCTCATTTGAAAGGTCTATATGAGGAATACACATTTTGTTGTCACATTCTAGCCAAATCCTAGAGTGTGACTATGGCGGGCCCAAAAAACATTGTTTAGGGCCTCAAAACGGCCCTGGAAGTTTAGGACTCGAAAATATGTAGAAAAAACTACCAAGGTGGAAACCCTGGTTTTGAACCAATGGATTAGGTGGGTGGCCACCAATTTCCACCTAGATCAACAATATGTGTTCTCTTTTTAGGATCAGTTGTTTCCTATATGGAAACAACCCTGTGGTGCTTGCACAAACTTTCAAGCATATCATGGAGTTCTCAACAAATCTCCCAAGTTCATTGACCTCGATGCACCTATCTCCAACACATATTTAAGAAGGGGTTCTTTGGATGTAATAGTAGAAATAAGAACTAGATTTTGGTTTCTCTTGGAATCAACATGTTGTTTGTCTTTTTGGTGTCACTATCCTCCTATGCCACTATAGCTCCTTCTCTAGATTGTGTTCCTTGAACTTAATATTCGGGCATCTCATCACATTCTTCAATATTCACTCTCCATACTCTTCTCTTGGCTATCTTATTTATGGGGTGAATCTATGGATGAAGCCACCAACACTTTTCTTCCTAATTACAGTGGTGGAAAAAGTTTTTGGCATTTTTTAATTCATTACTCGAGAGTCCTCCTCTCTATGTGCCTTTGAGTTCACTATTAAATTAGGGAATACTTCTTGTCCTTATTTATTTGAAAACAAACAAGCTTGTGGCATATGGCTTGTTTCTCCTAGAAATACACCTCAAGATGGCCTTTATTCTTGCAAAATGAGCAATCCTATGAGTACCAATAGTTAACAATGATATGGCCTTTCATCTTATAATGGTGACAAACATGGGATGTCTTGTTTCAGTTAGACCTCTTAGTTTTCTTCTCCCTCGTGCCTCAATCATCTGGCTTGTTTCTTCTTTTGAGTGATCGAGTAGACTAAGTATTAGCAACTTCTTCATTTTTTCTTTTCTTTAATGTGCCACAAGAAGGTTAAGGTACTAGTGGGATTCCACCTTCATGTACTTTTTCTCTCTCTTATGATGAGTAGGCCAACTCCAGCATGTCTTTCACCTTCACAAAAGTGGTCTTCATGGTCATGGGCCTTTCACCTCTTTCATCAAATCCTAGGCCTTCATTCTTGACCCACAATGTAGCTACAATGGGGCTCAATATTCCATCTCTTATGTTGATTAGACCTTGTCAAACATATCCCATATACTTTAAGAGTTTGGAAACAATGCCTTTAGTATCCTTTTCAAATTCACCAAGTTTCTCTTAAGAAATGTGTATGAAAAGTGAACTGGCCAAAGTGGTCTTGGTCATGGTGTTGGCTCTAGCAATGGTAATGGAAAGTGGCCTTTCCTTCCAGTTCTCTTATACAAGTGCTTGGAGCTTTGTTAATACCTTCTCCTTCTCTTCCAATTCTTTTTGTTGTTGAGCCATCATCTCAATGAGTCTATCTTCTTGCTAGCTATCCAACTAAATTACTTTCTCTCCTAGGTGTACAAGTTGAACTCTATGTTTTTCCCAATCTATCATGATCATGGTGAGTGAGTCTTTTCATTCATCAAACTACTTAGTTAGAAATATAATAAGTTTGGCATAGGTCTCAAGGTTATTCTACATCTTTGTCATCTTCTAGTTGAACATCTGGACCTTCTCTTTCAGACATTCATTATCTTCTCAAAGTTGAGCATTCTTAGTTGTTAATTCTTCCAACCTTTCTCAGCTTGACTTAACCATGTTGAGGTCTTCAATGTTCTCTTCAAATTTTTGGAATTTGTTCATGATCAAGGATGAAATTTCTCTCATACCTTGTGACCTATAAACAAGAGACTTATATACCACTTGCTTCACCAACACGGATACTATGTGGAAGTTTCTTCTTATTTCTAATCTCAATCTTATACAGAAAGATCTATATTTGGAAAGGCTACTAGGACTCTATCCTCTATCTTATTCCCTATACAAGAATCCATTTTCCTCTCTTGTCTATAATTCCTTCTCTTAGTTGAAACTTTCACACCATAACCACTAGCTATCAATGGTAAATAATAAGTAAGATTCCCAGTGAGTCATAGAAAACACTATGTTGGGTCTCTAAATCTGAATAGCATGATGTCCTGTATGAAAATCAAGTCTCTAAGTTGAAGTTGTGGTTTGTACTCTTTATTGTGTATGTTGTTCAATAATACAAAGATACCACAATGAGCACTCTTATCCATGAAAATGCTTGTCTCAATGGTTTCTTGACTCTAAGGTTTATGCTCTAGTTGTAGTTCTAAGTGCCAACTTCTTTGTACCACCTCACTACTCACTCAGATTCTTATGAAAGATATGAGAGGTTGGTCTATTGGCCACTCTTAGTAATTATGATGTCCTTGTTGAAGTAAGTATTGTAAGAACTCTACTTCAAACTTAAAAATTCCTTGTGTAATCTTCCTCAATAATTCAATGTAGAATTTTGGTGCAAACAACATGGATTTCTACTTCAATAGTAAATGTAACCATATGGAATTCAGCTTGTAATCCCGTGGAAATAGTTATGAGAATACATTAGTGATCACATGATTCAACCCGCTTAGATATAGCTTTGTCCACAATATTTTGCTTCATGCCAAAAAATAAAAATAAAAATCATGTCCTAACTATAGATGCCTCTTGCATCGTAATTGAGAGAATTCATCACTAATATAGAATCCCTCCATAAATTCAATTGTGACAATGGAATTTGTTATCCCCATTTTGTGGATAACTAAGGAGATTATGTATCGAGGCCCTCAGGTTGCATATATGGACTGTTGAGAGACTACATGACCAGCAGTACCCTTTGCACAGATGGAAAACCCAGTCACCACTAGAGATGGTCATAGTTTTACAAATGGAATCCACCACACCAATTGGCTTCCAGAAGGCAGTGGGCCTTGCTCTATTAGGTACAAGTTAGTATTATGGTAAGCATCATTTCAATATCTAATCCATTTGATTATGTTGTATCTTAGATTTCTCTAGATTTCATGATATGTGCTTTGACATTATGCATTTTTCCCTGCTTCACCTTGGTGGTTGACATTGTGAACTAGTAAGTGGTCTTCCTTGGGAATGGGTTTGCTGCTGGGAAATCCCTTAAAGAACCATTGTTCATAAGATATACTAGTCCTTGAATCATGTAAAGTAAGATTCTACTTAAGATTTAAGCCATGTGAATAATTCACATCAAGTATCCCCTTCAAATTTCACACTATCTCGGGACTTTATGCAAGTTAACAAGTTTGAATATAGGAGGACCTTCATCTAACCCTATTTGGTGTGCCAACCAAAAAAGTAAAAGAAAAGACCCAAGTAGAGGGATATGTCCCGGGGGGAAACAGTGAAAGAAAAGAACCATTCAAGAGTAAGTGTGATAGTGGTGCATGTTGGGCTTACTTCATGGCTTATGGTGTCATTGAGTCCATTTATATGACCGCCTTTGTGGAGGGTTCTCTTTCTCTTGAGTTACCACTTTCTAAGCACTACGTTTTACAAACCCCTTAATCTTCCTTTTTACTATTCTCTTATAATATTTGCAAGTCCCCTTTATAAAGTTTCACTCTATAGAATCACTACTTGGGATTGGGGCGAATGCAGAAAGGGTAGAGCTCAAGTTTGGATTGGATTTTAAGAGTCCTTTTCTATTTTCTCTTTATTTCTTTAGCATTATTCTTTCTTTATTCTTATTTTCTTAGAATCTGCAATCAACCTTTGGGCTTTCATCCCCTCTTCTCATGAGAGAATGGACCGTGAACCATTACCGAAGTTTAGTGCATTGTGATAGGATCCAGGATGGAAAGTTTTAATTATGGTGGGGAAACATAGTGTTACCCTTGTGAGGGCCCTCAATAGTACCCATTTTCCCTGGGTGGTGACAACACGGGATTAGGGCACACATGTTGGCCACTAAGGAGAAACAAGGAAACAAATATAACTTCTTGAGCTAGTGATCAATTATCCAAGTTCAACCAATTATGCTCATTATCATGCCTAGTATATTAAGAATAACACTTTGCATGAAAGAAGGACTAACATACCTCATGGTGATGCTCGATTACCATCTCCCATACACTGAGTTGAATGGATGTGATGAGCTTGGTCGATCTGAAGTAGAAGAGGCAATCTGAGGGGTCTACTAGGATATTATCTGTGGATGTGTTGATCATCATCATGGTTGGGATCATTGTCTTCATTGTGGACCATGAGACATTATCTCCTCTAGTTACCCCTAGGAATGGGGGGGTAACAAACCCAAGGAGTCACTATCAAAGGAAGGCAGAAGAGATGAAGAGATATAGTTGAGGGTAGAAATAGATATTCATGCCATCCAAGAAGAACAACATAGAGCATTTTGTGAACAATAAATTCAGCATAAGACCAAAGAGGAGTTGCATAGAAAGCATGAAGAAGAGGCTACCCAAAAAGAGCTCGACCAAAAAATAAGCTAAGTAGAAGCATAACAGAGAAGAAAGGCCTTGGAAGAGTATTGAGGAAAATAAAGGGAATCCAATATCCCAAGGTAGAGTTGTAGATCAAATCGAATATATCAAATAAATCTAGAAATCCTGAGGTGAGGAAAACCATGGCATTTGCATTCTGATTGATAATAGTATATAAAGGATGCATGGAGCTACTATGTACTAGGAAAATTTAATCATTGAGACAAATATGTGAATGGAGGAAAAATGTTCATCATGTCACAAATCTTGGGGAAATATCAATAGAGTGATGATCGATCTCCAGTTTCCAAGTTTCGGGTCACTACAGGATTTTCAGGGGTTTGAAGAAGTGATATCTAAATTTCGAGAAATTTCCAAGAAACATGAAGAGGACATCAAAGGAATATCTTCATTAGAACATGGTCACTTGTAGAAATTTTTAGTCACTAAAGTCAAGACTTCCAATAGATTGGAGTAGTTGATTCCAAGAATATAGAAGTACATGTGACACTTTAAAGAAATGAAGAAAACCCTTTGTTTTTCAATGGATCAACACATGTTTCCTTACATGCATGTGTGCAAAGATTTGTTTGCACAATGGGTTGCCTATGATGAAAATCATGCAACTTTTGAGTCACCCAGTCAACATGAGTCACTTTGACCTGAAAATTTTGTCTAAAATACTTCAATTTTTTCTTAGTCCAATTTACTATTTTTAGTTATTAAAGTTCAATAAATTGACACATTGACCAATTCTTGAAGAGGAAGTTGGTGATTGTAGAAATAATTCTTGATTATTGTAGTTGAGAACTATTTTAAAGCTTAATTCAAAACCTCTATACGAGCCAAGGCATTTTCACTTAATTTTTGTATGTTTATTCATCATCGTGGATTACTCTATAATTGATTAAATGTTGCAAGCATCTAGTAAGAATTTCAATACTATTAAGTTTTCTTATTTGGTTGGATGAATTTGTTGGATACTTTCGGTGAATGATTATTTGTTTTATTAGTTAGTCCTATTTTTTGGTATCTTGGATATTTCAAAACTATTTCTAGTTGTCTCGTTGTTATAAAGTTTATTCGTTCTTGTTGTTAATTAGTTCATTTTTTCCTAGATATTATCTGATGAATAATATGTTCTTAGTGGAATTGTTTCTTCAGGAATATAAAGCTTCATATAGTTTCCATTGATTGGTTCCATAGGTTATCCTCAACACAGATTTCTCCAAACTCCATAGCTTGCCTCTTTTCTGCATTAGATAACTGTAAAATTACAAAGAATAAAAAGATCAAAATTGAACAACTTTTAAAGTCGATCGAACAATTGCCAGACCATTAACCTAGAGGATTATTCCATACCAAACATGGAGGAATATAATTTAGCCTCATCCCTAGGTTTAATCCATGCTATAGAGTATTCGGAATACATTCCCCTTAATAGAATTGGCGTTATAAGGAGGGCCTTGTATGGAAAGTCGTACAAACAGCCCATATTCAGAAATTCATAATCCCGAAGGTTAGACTTCTAAAAGAAACATACCTCAAGGAAATTATAATACTCAAATCAATATTGATTCAATCCTATATGCAATATCAAACAATGAAGTTAACATTTTTAGACATATTACTCAATATTATGCTAGGTAGATTGGTGCATTGCATGTGACTTCATTACTTCCTCGTCATCAAAACACCACTGGAACCATAGCCTCAACTTTTGAACATGTGTTGCTTCATACAATAGAATATTTGGTAGATTCACCTTTCCAAGAAATTGAACAACCCTTTAGTTCAATCCTTGAGACCCTAACAATCATGTTGTAACTCCACCCAAAAACATACATTTTGAATATCAGGAAAACTCTAACTTAGATAACTCGATCTCAAAATTAAAAGGCTCATATTCATAACCTAAAAACATGGTCAATAATCAGAATGTTAATCAACCCTAGCTATATAGAGATGCGTTGGCTCTACCTAGACAAATTCATCACTTACCTAAACATCTGGAGGGATTGCTTCCCAAATATGATATTGAAACATTTGATTTACCTGAAGATAATATCAAGAAATTTATACTTTTCATGAGACTAATGAATGTACAATTTGAAGATACAGTTTGTCTTCTTTTCCCTTAAACCTTTGAGAATTCATCTTCAACCTAGTATTTTAGTTTACCTATTAGGTAAAATAAATTTCAAAAGGCCTTCATAGATAAGTTCAAAAAAGAAACCACTATAGGCACATTGATGGCAGAATTATTTGCTCTATGGGTCCTAAAGAAAAGGTGAAAGACTTGAAACAACGATTTACAATAGTTCTTAACAAATTTTAGGAAGGGATCCTTACTTTAGAGTTACAAATTGAAGTATATGCTAATGCTCTACCAACCTCAATCTCCATGTCTGTAAAAAGAGCATATAAAAATACTTTAACCTTGAATTTTTAGGAAGCTAAGAAGATTGAGTTTGAAATGAAAGGGTGCAAGGAAGGTCAAAACACGCTTGGAAAGAAAGATATAACACCCCCCAGGAAAATCTTGATCTTAACAAGACCTCAATCCAAACTCCCCACTGAGGGGAAAGAAAATGATTATATGGATATGGAAAGTTTTAAAAGGATGATTAAAAAACTTTAGAGGAGAAGGTACCTCAAATCAAAGACCTAATAGACCATTCTTTAAAACATAATTTCCTCCTAAATCTATTGAACCACCTCCAACCAATCTAAACATAGACTCGGAAGATGTAGCTATAAATAATTATTGTAATTACCATCAAGAAAATCACTCTAAGAAAACATGCCCCCAATGGATCAAAGCTATGAATTTGGTGGCTAATGTAATTATTGATTATTATGCTCAAATTCAAGCAAGTGATGAGCGAGCATAAGGAAATGTGGAAGAAGAATCATGTGAGGGTCCTAGTAAAACAACAATGGTTCTATGGGATGTATTGCTAGGTATAAATCTAATCAAAGATGATTAAAAATTAGAAGAAACTTTGGTGGTTTAGACCAGAAGAAAAGAACTTGTGTTGTAGATACTATTCCTCAAACTTTTGTTTCAAAGAAACTGTGGACTCCTAACCCAATCAATAGACCTACTCCTATTTTTACTAGTTTACCAAAAGATGAAGTTTTGTATTCATGTTTTATGGAGTATAATATGGTGGAAGATCTTAAAAATATTAAGGAAAATATTTCAATCATGGATCTATGTAAGATTTCCAAACAATGCAAGCTACTTGTAAATACTTTAAGAGATGAGAAAGAGAAACCTTTGATTTCTTCTAAAATTGGAAATAAGACAGTTACAGGAGACACTCATAAAGACACAATAAATGTTGCACTCAATTAAAAATTTATAAATCGTTGAACCCTCCCTTTTGTTGACCTTTGAAATATTTAATCAAAATGTGCACAATTGCCTAGTGGACTCTAGAGCATCGTTAAATTTCATGCCTTACTCTGTGTGCAAAAAATTGAATGATACCCCAATACAATGTTCAACCTGTATTATTTAACTTGACAAGTCTGAAGTAAAAGTAAACGGGGCACTGAAAGATGTTTTTATCCGAGTCGCTTCAAATCCTAAAGTTCATCAAGTTATTGACATAGTTGTGGTTGAAACCCCGAAAGCATATGGACCCTTACTAAGCAAAGATTGGTCACAAAAGTTACAAAGGTATTTCACTTCCCACTAGTCTCACTTAGGGTTGCCTCATAATGAACAGTTGAACAAAATCAGAATTGATCGAGAAAAATACATGAAGCACATAGTAATTGATTTAGAAGTGACCAATGAACCTTGTTATTTGGAATTTCCTATTTTAGGGAATTACTCATTAGACTCAGACTTTGGAAATTTTATTGTTATGACATCTAAAATTCTAGAAACACAAATGCCATAATTAGTTTTTTGGAATGATTTATCTCTCAAACTTGCAGTAGCAACCAAAACTGTAAATAATGTAGATTTTATTGACACGAAATTCTTATATATATAGTTGTTTATTTATGACATGATATTTATAATACAAAGTATAAAGTATAAATAAGACATGATATTGACACGACATTCTTCTCGATTTATCGGGAAGACATTCTTTTCTATATATATATATATATATATATATATATGACATGATATTTATAATACAAAGTATAAATATATATAATAAATAAGTAGTTATTTATTATTCACGGGATGCATCCTTTCATGGATGGTCACCATATGTTCTCTATATATGGATGTAATGTTCCCAAGCCAATTTTTTTGCTTGGAAGACTAACTGACCACTGATTTACTTGTATGTATGTGTGTGTTCGCGGGTTGGACTCTTAAGTTTCGGCCTTAGGGTTTATATTCAGTTATTAAGCACAGATCTGAAGATAAACTCAATGGAAATACAAGATCTAACCAGTACACAAGATATGGAACCAAATAGCATACATCTGACCTTTATTATTATGAAAAGTAAGAACCTGATACAAAGAGGATGCAGATCTGGAATAACATCAAATGGATCCAATAGATAATATATGAGTTGCTAGAAAATGCTCCAGATAAGAGATGCAAGCCTCCAAAGGTTGGATATACAATGAAGAACAACAAGAGAAGAACCAAGGTCAATGTCCAAACCCCCCTGGTTGATGGTACGTCCTGTTGCAGAGCTAAGAAGACCAATATTTCGGCCCAACTGAAGGAKATCTCCAAATAGCACCAAACTCCATAAAAAGATAGAGAAGGGAAAGTAGAAGCCCTCTCTGAAGTCTCAAGCTCATATGCCAATAWCTRCTACACCAAACTGATGAATCCTCAAGTAAGATTGYGCCCTCCTGAAGACTRTCAAGCTCAATATTTCAGCCCTGGTGAAGGAGTCCTCCAAATACCATGAAATTCTCTAGAAAGATGGATCGGGCCACCACAAGCTGCTAGGTGAAGTCTCAGGGTCAGATCTGAGGTGTAGCCCCTCCAAAATGCATAGATCTRAATCAYAGTTGCGCTCTCCTCCTCTCAAAAACATAACAAATCTCTAGATAATAATATAGCAAGAGTAACCCTCTCAAAACACTTGAGATYYGATGGACAAGGTCCTGCAAGAAATACCCAGGTGCTAGAATGTCAATAAACCATGTCAATAACMTGGATCAAACTCCTCTTCAAGGAATGATGCGCCCCTTGCTGGAAAACCATCAAGGGTAYGGCTTGCTGCTCTCCTRAATAGATGATGGTACTTGTGAATACTGTAGAATGGTGTGGGTGGAGTATTTCATCCCCAAGACCAAGCTTGGAACAAATTAAGTTAACCCTTAGGTTCAACTCCTAACTCAACCTCAAGCACTCTATTCCTCCAATGAGTTACCTTTTACCTTTTTACCTTTTTAAGTCAACTTTAAATTATAACCTTGAGTTTAGCTGACTTTTCCCCATGTTGCATGAGACTATAGTCTAGTGGGGATGACTAGACTACTGAGTCTCTCCCAAACCTCTTCATCAAGAGGTGGGGGACATTATAGTCTCCCCTGCTAGAAATTTCTTGCCCACAAGAAATTATGAGCCTATATCCTATAACACCTGTTCACTCTCCCATGTGGCATCCTGAATAGGCAGATCCTTCCACTTGACTAAGTATTCCATGATGCTTCTCCTTTGTAGTTTCTTCTCCCAAACCTCCAGTATTTCCTTCGATATTAGTACCAACTGTCCCTCTTCATCTAAGGGTGGCAGTACCTAAAGTGGCGTGATGTGTTGGCCAATGGCCCTCTTCAAGCATGATACATGGAAGACTTTGTGAATTTTTTTGCCCTATGGAAGCTCAAGCTTATAAGCCACATCCCCTACCTTCCTGTTGATCTTGTAGGGTCCAAAAAATCATGGTTGGAGCTTTTCTACTCCGCTTCTTTTGATAGAATCTTGCCTGTACGGTTGGAGCCTTAAGTAGACCAAGTCACCAACCTCAAATGTCTGCTCTACCCTATGCTTGTCCACCTGGACCTTCTGCTGATTCTGTGCCCGTTGAAGATGATCCTTCAATTCCATGAGTATGTTGTGGCTCTGTTGTACCCAATCCTATACCATTGGAGCTCTGTTATCACCAAGCAAATCTCTACAAAAGAGAGAGGGTCATAACTGTAAAAATCCATGAATGGAGTCATACCAATGGACATGTGATAAGTGGTGTTGTAACAGTGTTCCCCCAGGTGTAGCCACCTAATCCATGCCTTATGTTTCCCTGCTACGTAATTTCTGAGGTATCCTTCCACCCACTTGTTGATTATTTCGGTCTGCTCATCAATCTATGGTAAGTAGCTGGCACTAGGGGTCAAAGTCGTACCAACCAACCTGAATAGCTCTTGCCAGAAAGTGCTCATAAATCGGATATCCATATCGCTAACAATGGTCTTGGGCAATCCATGCAGCCTGAATACCTCCCTGAAGAACAAATCTGCAACCTATGTTGCACTGGAGTCTGTGGAAATGGAGAAGAAGTGTGCAAACTTAGTCAACCTATCCACCACTGTGAAAATATAGTCTTTCCCCTGTTCCCTCGACAACCCTGTGATGAATTCCATGGAGATACTTTCCCATTTGTGCTCTGGAATGGGTAAAGGTTGTAAAAGTCCTGTGGGATGGGTATGCTCATCCTTGTTCTCTTGGCAAGTAGTGCACTCTTTGATGTTTCCCACTACATCTTCTTTGAGATTCCTCCATGAAAATCATTCTCTCACCTGTCTGTATGTTTTGACAATGCCTTGGTGCCCTGCCACCGGTGAGTCGTGACATACCTGTAGTATCTTGGCCTTGAAGGCTGACTCAGGAACCAAGAAAATTCAGCCCTTGTAGTAGATGAGGACATATATGACTCTGAAGTTGTCATCCTATATCTACCCATCCATCAATTGACAAGTGAACTGGTTCTTGGAGTATTCTACCAATAGGTGGGCCTTCTAGTCAACTGAGATATCAGTCATGGCATAAACTAATGGCCTCATGGATAATGCATCTGCAACTATGTTATTCTTCCCTTTGACAAATTCAATGTCAAAGTCATAGGCCTGTATCTTGCTGACCCACTTCTATTACCTCTCATTTAAGTCCTTATGTTCCAATAAGTACTTAAGGTTGTTGTGATCTGATTTCACCACAAATCATGCACCTACCAAGTATTGTCTGAATTTGGCCAAGGCGTGCATGATAGCCAACATCTCTTTATCGTAGATGGTTTAAAGAAGCTCAGAGCCCCTCAATTTTCGGCTCGCATAGGCAAGGGGATGCCTACTCTGTATCAGTACGTCTCTAATGCCCTCTCCAGAGGCATCACACTCCATTGTAAAGGGTTATCTGAAATCTGGCAAGGCTAACACTAGGCATGTGCTCATTACCTTTTTCATCTTGTCGAATGTAGCTTGTGCTTATTCACTCCACCTGAAAGCTCCTTTCTTAGTCAAATCAATCAAGGGTGCAAAAAGTTGTGAGAACCCCTTGACGAATCTCCTGTAATAACTACAAATACCGAGAAATCCCCTCAATTCTGTAAGAGTTTAAGGTGTGGGCCGATCAACTATCGCTTGGATATTCTCTTGATGCACCTGCACCCCTTTAACTCCAATGATGTGCCCTAAGTAGAGGACCTCTGTCATTCCAAATTCACATTTGGACTCCTTGGCATACAAGGATTTATCCTCCATGATAGTCAAGATCTGTTCCACGTGTTGAAGATGTTCCTCCCTAGTCTTTCTATAGACTAGCAAGTCATCAAAAAACACAACAAGATGTTTCCTCAACTGCTTGTTGAAGACATGATTCATGCATGACTGAAATGTGGCGGGTGCATTGGTCAATCCAAATGGAATCATTAAGAATTCATAACGGTTGTAATGACACCTGAAGGTAGTTTTGGGGATGTCTTCCTCCCTCATTTTGATCTGATGATAACCAGAGCGCAAGTCAATCTTTGTGAAGTAAACAACCCCATGGAGCTCGTCCAATAACTCATCAATCCTCGAAATGGAATCCCTGTTTTTTATAGTTTTTTTGTTTAGTGCCCTGAAATCAATGCACATGTGCATGGTTCCATCCTTCTTCTTAACCAGTACCACTGAAGAGGCAAAAAGACTGGAACTTGGTCTAATGTGACCCATGTCTAATAGTTCCTTGATGGCCTTTTCTATCTCATCCTTGTACTTCTTTGGGTGCTGGTACGGGGTAGTGATGATTGGTTTTTCCCCCTCTTCCAGCTCTATGATATGCTCAAATCCCCTATCTAGTGGCACTCCTGGTGGAATGGGTCCAAACACCTTACTGTGTTTGTCAATGATCCTATGAATCTTCGGTGCATAGTAAACCTTCCCCTTCTTGTCCACACATGCTGAAATCTTGCACTCAGCAGCATATACAATCTCCTCTCTCCTGGAAAATGGCCTCCATACGCTTTGTTGTAACTACCCTGGTTGTGTTGCCTGACATGCCTCTGAGGACTACCTTTCTCCCACTCTCCTTTGTGAAAGACATCTCCATAGTCTTGTAGTTGGTGGTGATAGGCCCCAATGTATTGAGCCACTGTACTCCAGGGATTATATTTATATCAGGGAGGTCCATCACATAAAAGTCATGTGCTAAATCATGCCTACTCAGTGTAAGCTTCATCCCTGGAATTTACATGTTGTAAGGCATGGTACTTCCTCCTGCTACCTCCACCTTTAATCCCTCAAATTCAACTATGGGTATGTGCCTCCTCTGTAGCAGTGTTGAGTCAATGAAATTGTGCGAAGCACCCCCATCAATGAGCATCAAAACCTTCTACCCTTGTAATACCCCTCTCATCCTGAAAGAGTTGAACTTGGGTACCCCACTGATGGATGCCAACGTAGCCTTCTCCTCTGTTGTATTATCATGACCTGTAGCCTCCTCTTCTGCAGTTTCGGTAGTGTCTTCCTCTATGTTCTGGATGTGTCCAAAATCTTCATCTTCCTCATTATCAGAGGTCACCTCAATATAATTAGACTTGCCATGGCCCATACACTTGTGAGATGGGTCCCATGGTTCTTTGCATGTGTAGCATAAGTGTTTCCTCCTCAGTTCTCTACTAGTGTTCTCATCCATCCTGCCTCTTCCCCTGTCAAACCCCCGAGGGTCTATTCCTCCTGGATTCATTGGAGGTCATTGGTCTCTCCCTCCGGTGTTTAGAGGTGGTCGAGGCACAAATTTCAATTTTGCAGTTGGGCCTAGATCTCTCGTCCTCCATATATCTTCCTGCAAGTTGGTAGGCTTAAAATCCTTAACCCAACTCTTTAAGGGTTCCATCAAACCTTCGGTGAAAAGCATCATGAGTCTAGACTATGATACGTCATGTACCATGACTGTTAGCCTCTGAAAATCCTCAATATACACCTCTGGTGCTCCTGTCTGTCTGAGTTGTGTGAGTTTCCTGAAATGTAGCTCGGGATCCCCCTGGTCAAACCTGTCAATGAGCCTATGAGTAAACTTTGTGTATGCCACTATATGATTGTGGCCAAGTGTGTTCAACCCATGGTACCACTAGTCATGAGATTTTCCATCCAAGCACATGGTGGAAAACTTGATGGCATCCATCTCCCTCATAGGGTTAAGTTGCAGGCAAGTGTCTAGTTTGTGTACCCATGCATGTGCAGTCATATTGGCCGAACCATCAAAGTATGGGATCTACATTTTCCTAGCCCTACACTCTAGCTCATAATTGTTCATGTGGTACAGCCTGGGCTTGCTTCTGAATTTCAATCCATAAAATTGATCCAATGTGATTTGTCTTTGAACTAGTGGGCTGAGGGAGTTGTACTCCCTGACATACTGATCAAACTGATCCTCAAACTCATCTGGGTGGTTGGGATGTGGTCGTTCATCCACAAATGTAGGAAAGTACAGCCTAGGAGTGGTCCTGCTACTTACCTTTCCCTGTGATGCTCCCCCTCCATGGCTTCCCTCAAAATGATGATAGGGAACATATTTCTGCTCATGTCTATTCCCTCCATGAGATCCAATGGCTTCTTTGTTTGCATATTTTTCAGGTCCCTTTCCTCCATGAGTCATATCTAATAGTACCTATGAGATCAAATTCTGATTTTCATATACCTTTTCCAAGGTTTCCCTCAACTCACTCTAACTTCTGTGTGCAGCCTCCTGACTTTCTTGTAAGTGTTTGACCAATGTACTCTATGTCTAGAGTATGGACTTATGTAGTTCCTGTGTCAAGGTTGCTAAGCCCTGTGGCTCACTGTCCTCACCTAAACCTTCCATATCGGCCTCTGCCTCACCTGTCTGTTTCCTCCTTCTTCCCATATAAATTCCACTGAACTTCTGCATGCACTAATCCTCACATGATGGGAGGATCAGAGCTTCGATACCACTGTAATGTTCCCAAGGCAAATTTTTCACTTGGACACTAATTGACCACTGATTTACTTGTCTATATGTGTGTGTTTGCAGGTTGGCCTCTTAAGTTTCAGCCTTAGGGTTTATATTCAGTTATTAAGCAAAGATCTGAAGATATACTCAATGGAAATACAAGCTCTAACCAGTACACAATATATGGAACCAAATAGCATAGATTTGACCTTTATTATTATGCAAAGCAAGAACCTGATACAAAGAGGATGCAGATCTAGAATAACATCATATGGCTCCAATAGATAATATATGAGCTGCTACAAAATCCTTCTGATAAGATATGAAAGCCTCCAAAGGTTGGATATACAATGAAAATCAACACAAGAAGAACCAGGGTCGATGTCCAAACCCCCCTGGATGATGGCATGTCCTGTTGCAGAGCTAAGAAGACCAATATTTCGGCCCAGCTTAAGGAGATCTCCAAATAGCACCAAACTCCACAAAAAGATAGATCGAGGCAAGTAGAAGACCTCTCTAAACTCTCAAGCTCATATGCCAAGATCTAGTCCACCAAACTGATGAATCCTCAAGTAAGACTACGCCCTCCTAAAGACTGTCAAGCTCAATATTTCATCCCTGATGAAGGAGGCCTCCAAATACCCTGAAATTCTCTAGAAAGATAGATCGAGCCACCACAAGCTGCTAGGTGAAGTCTCAGGGTCAGATCTAAGGTGTAGCCCCTCCAAAATGCACAGATCTGAATCATAGTTGTGCCCTCCTCCTCTCAAAAATGTACCAAAGCTACAGATAATAATATAATAAGAGTAACCCTCTCAAAACACTCCAAATCTGATGGACAAGGCCCTGCAAGAAATACCCAGGTGCTAGAATGTCAATAAAGCCTGCCAATAACCTGTATCGAACTCCTCTCCAAGGAATGATGTGTCCCTTGCTGGAAAACCCTCAAGGGTACGGCCTGTTGCTCTCCTGAATAGATGATGGCACTTGTGAATACTGTAGAATGGTGTGGGTGGAGTATTTCATCCCCAAGACTAAGCTTGGAACAAGGTGAGTGGAATCTTTCACCACTGAGTTGTTATCTAGGGTTTGTATTCTCAAAACCCTCAAAATTGTGTGCTCAAGAGCCCAATAGCCAAATGAAATATAATCCAAGATGATTGAGAGGTGCACCCTAGGATTTCCTTTATACCTCTTCTATTCCTCTGTTGAGTTAAGTTAACCCTTAGGTTCAACTCCTAACTCAACCTCAAGCGCTCTATTCCTCCAATGAGTTACTTTTTACCTTTTTAAGTCAACTTTAAATTATAACCTTGAGTTTAGCTGACTTTTCTCCATGCTGCATGAGACTATAGTCTAGTGGGAATGACTAGACTATTGAGTCTCTCCCAAACCTCTTCATCAAGAGGTGGGGGACATTACAATGGAACACTCATCATTGTAATAATATATTCATATACGATATTATCTCATGTAGAAAAATCAACACGGTATTAGAGTAGGACTAGGTTTAACTCCCTCACGAGAGGCCCAGGAAAATGAGAGAGATAGCTTGCATCTTCCCAGGTTCATACTCATGGAATGTGATGTACTCTTGAGATTTTAGAGGTCTCAAACCAAATGATCAAAATTGTGATTCCAAACCAGATTCCAAGTGACTTTCATGATAAGTTCTTGTGGATGATTAGGTGATAAATAGATATCATATAAAGCTTATCCTACTCTGGAATTGACAAATCTGCTCATAAGTAGTAGTTATGAATTTATACAACAAAGTCAACAATACTCTGGATATGTCTTCGCAGTTTTGTAACTCCAAATCTATCCTCACAAATTCATTAGCAATTTAAATGTAGACACTAAGACGACTGCTTTCAAACAAATCGAACTTCAAATGGAGTGATGGTACTCACATTTTATTCAAGGATTAAGAAGAAGATTGTCGTCCACGCTATTCAGTGAAGAACTCACAACCCTGCCTTGTTCAAGTGTTAAACGATTACGGGGAAATCAATATTTGGCTTGCACTGTCTTCGTATCTCTAGCGGCTATTGATTCCTTCAGGGCCTCCGTAATTAAACTCGACATTTATGAGGAGAAGGTGACGATTCCTGCAGAGAAACTGTTCATAATTTTGAGTGCCTCTGGTGCGAACAACACCATCATCACGTGGAATGATAGTGAGAAATCGAGTGGGGGTACATATTACTGTGCAACCGTGTATGTTTTCGCTTCAGATTTCATGGCCAGATATATCACTATCCTGAATTCATATGGTTCGGGCGATCAAGCTATGGCACTAAGGATTTCGGAAGATCGCTTTGTGTTTTATTGATGTAGCTTTCTAAGCTACCAATACACCGTCTTGGATAAGAGCGGGAAGCATTAATTTAATAATTGTTTCATTGAAGGTATCGTTGATTTCATATGATGGAGAATCTATGAGAAATGCCATATACATACGATCTCTCAGTTAAATGGCGATATATGTCCATAACATATAAGAGATCTTGGCTATGAACGTCTAGGCTACTTTGAGATCCCTAAGGGATTCAATAAGTTCAACTTTGCAAAATTGAAGAAAGTGACAGATAACTTCACGATAATACAGGGACTCATGATATATTGGATCTAGCACGTGGAGGATGCACATGAAGTATTTGACAGAATGCCTCAATGATATGATTGTGGTAGGGTTGTCGAGAAGTCTTTGAGGCTTGGTCAAGATGCGAGAAGGGGAGCGAACGATGGCATAAGTACTAGGATGTGGCGGTGAAGGCTCACTTGGCTAAGCTATGTGTCAGAATGTGAGCGGGAGCAGACCGACTCATCGATCAGTGCAAGAGGGAGTTGGCCTCAAGAGTTTTAGATGAAGGATCATGGCTTGATACATTACTTTTTGGGATTAGAAGTATGGCAGAAGCCAAGGGAGATCTTCCTTGGTCAAGGGAAGTATGTTATCACGATCCTTCAGAGATTTGGGATGATCGACTGCAAGTACATGGAAACTCCCATGGTGACAAATCTGAAGAAGTTGAGAGACTTTGATTCTGATCTAGTAGACCCCTCTATGTACCAATAGTTGATTGGCTCACTGATGTATTTGGTTAATACCAAGCCTTACATTTGCTTTGCTATGAACACGTTGAGCGAGTTCCAGGTGGAACCGAGACATCAGAATTGGATTTTCGCAAAGCACATATTGAGATATTTACATGGCAGACTAAACTATGGTTTGAGATATGTCTCAAATGATGTACAACTGCAAGGATATACAGATTTTGATTGGGCAGGGAGTGCAGATGACAGAAAGAGTACTTCAGGAATATGCTTTAGTTTGGGCTCTGCTACTATATCTTGTACTAGCAGGAAGCAGAATTTTGTTGCACTTAGTATTGCAGAGGCAGAGTACATTGCAAGATGTGATGCTTGTATGGAATCAGTATGGCTCTGTAAGTTGATTTCTGGACTATTTGATCACGTGTCGGATTTGACCGTGATATTCTATGACAATCAAAGTTGTGTGAAGCTTTCAGAGAGCTCATTATTCCATGAAAGGTCGAAGCACATTGAGATCAAGTATTATTACATCCATTATCGAGTCCAAAAGGGAAAAGTAAAACTCCAGTATATCTCCATCGATGAGTAGATAGAGGATATTCTAACGAAGCCCTTGTCCAAAGGGAAGTTTGTATACTTCAGGGACAACTTGGGACTTGTGGAGATTGCTCCCTTGGTTGAGAGGGAGTGTTGATATGTATCATGCTAGTACATCTTAGATATGATGTTTTTGCATCATGCTAGTACAGTTTAAATATGATACAGATGTCTGGAGTCGCATCATGCTAGTACAACTTAGATATGACACAGTAGCATCATGCTAGTATAGTTTAGAGATGATGCAGAGGCACTGATCTACATCATGCTAGTACAGCTTAGATATGATGTAGTAGCATCATGCTAGTAGAACTTAAAGATGATGTAGAGGTATTGATCTACATCATGCTAGTATAGCTTAGATATGATGCAGTAGCATCATGCTAGTACATCTTAGAGGTGATGCAGAGACACTGATCTACATCATGCTAGTACATATTACATATGATACAGAAGCATCATGCTAGTACATCTTAGATATGATGCAGAAGCATCTTGCTAGTACAAATTAGAGATGATATAGATGATACTCCACATCATGCGAGTGCAACTTAGATATGATGCATTCACATCATGCTAGTATGGCTTAGAGATTATATAGTGGATGATATGACTAGATGTGCACCATGCCAGATGAATTATGGCTTAGATATGATGCAGTTGATGATATGTCATGATATATTTGTTGTAAATTTCCATTAGATAAAATTGGTCAACTTGAATACATTTTAGCTGGTTGTTATTGTTGGGTATGTGTTATATTCTTTGCATGTGTGTGTGTGGG
>ML822591.1:32623-43003 GCA_009831015.1 Picea engelmannii | reverse complement strand
TGGTGAATATTGTATTCTGAGATAGGAGACTGTGAGAGAAAGAAGAGGAAGTTACAACGGGTTTGTTGTAGGTTGTATCCCTTCATATGCTGGATAATAATAAAGGAAGGACCTGGCAATTTCTCTGGTGGACGTAGCCCACAGTGGGTGAACCACGTAAATCTATGTCTCTATTGTATTGTGTATCTTTTGTATTTTATTTCCGCATTTGTTTTATTTTATTGCTCCATGGTCCTGTTTTTCTAATAGCTACCATGTACTCAACTTCTATAGTTTATATTGTGACTATAGTATAGATCTCGTTGATCCAAATGAAGTCTGCTCCACCAAACATGTTAGATACATAACCTTTTTTGGATCTTCTGTGATCAAGATATCCAACTTAGTCTGCATCATCAAACATTCTACATTGAATACCTTTTTGAGCCCATGCCTTCCTTGGTAATGGATTGTATAATATGATATGTGACACAAATAACTAAAAACCATGTTTACAATAGTTTATTGTTCCTTCTATATCTTCTCAAAATTCCCACTACATGGGCAATGTCTGGTCTTGTATAGACCATGGCGTATATCAAACTTCCAACATCACTTGCATAGGAAACATAATACATGTCTTATTCTTCTTTCTATATCTTCATACACTATTCTACATTTAACTTTACACCCATAGGAATAGGATTCTAGACTAGTTGGCATGGTTGCATCTTAAACCTCTCAAATATTGTCTCAACATATTTCCTCTTATTCAACTAGAGACTCCTATTTAAATGGTCCCTCTTCATTGTCACGCCCAAAAAGAAATTGCAGCACTCAGATCCTTTGTTTCAAACTTAAATGACATTGAGACTTAACATCATTGATTATTTCCCCTATTATTTCCAATTAACAACATACAACAACAATAACAGAGTGATAAACCTCCTATTTGGTGCATACATAGTGATCAGCTTTGCTTCATGAAAAGAGGAAGTTTGAAAACACAAGTATCAAATTTCTAGCATGGCGTCTTTAGTGATTGATTCAAGGCATAAAGGGATTTCTTCAACCAACACACTAATTCCTCCTCTTCTTTCACTATAAAATCTTATGGTTGCTACATACAAATTTCTTCTTCTTGATCTTGATGTAGGAATGTTGTCTCCGCTTCCATCTACTCTACTTCAAGGTTAAATGCAATAGTGATAAACAAAATAAATCTAATAGAAGTTAGCTTACAAACAAGGGAGAAAACCTAATCAACATCAATTTCCTCCACATGGGAATATATACCTTTTCTACCAAGAGGGTTTTGAACTTCTCAAATTTACCTAATGCATTAAACTTCTACTTAAATACCCATTTGATACCCACTGGTCTTCTTCCAGTGTGAAATTTGGTCAAATCCCATGTTGTAATTTTTTGTCCAATGCCTCCATTCTTTCAACCATGACCTTCATGAATTTAACTTCTCTTGCATCCATTGTCTCCCTAACGTTTATATGATCATCATCCATAGCAAATAAAACAAAAGAAAAATGAAAATCAAATGGACTATACCTTTCCCTTTGCCTTATTTATTGTGTCAATCTCCTCAAGACTGGGGTATGAGGATCCTCCCCATCTAGTTCATCATCTTCCATTGAGTTGGATTCTTCATATTTCAAATCAAACTATATCCTTTTTTGTTCTTCCTCTCTTGGTTGTTCTTCCTGCTTATGAGCACTTTTATTATATCTAAACATTACATCTCAACTATGAACAATCTTCCTTGTTTCTAAGTTCCAAATCTTGTAGCCTTTTACACCATCTTTATAACCAATAAGCAAACATACATTGTTTTGGTTTACCATATAGGTTACTTTTTTTTTTCCTTTGGAACATGCACATAAGCATCACAACCAAAAACTTTGAGTTGTTCAAGTGACAGTTTCTTACCAATCCATGCCTCAAGTAGAGTTTTATAAACCAACGTTGATGTACGTGATTAATCTACCAAGTAACATGCAATATTAATTGCCTCTACCCATAATCCATGTGCCAACATTGCATGACTAAGTATTCTCTTTTCCTTTCCATCAATGTCATGCTCATTCTTTTTGGAACTCCATTCTATTGAGGGGTGTATGGAGTCATTTTTGTCCTTACTATTTTTCATTGCTTATAGAACTCCCTGAACTCATTTTCGTTGAACTCTCCACCATTATCTATGCTCAACACTTGCATCTTCTTTACTATCTAGTTTTCAGCAAGAGACTTAAACTCTTTGAATTTATTGAAAACCTCATATTTCTATAGAGAAAATATATCCATGTAGAATTCCCTGATAAACCATCTATAAATGAGACATGGTATAAACATTTACCATGTGATGGAATGGGAACATGTCCAAATACATCACTATGTATTGACTACAACATCCCTTCTGTTGTTTTAGCACCAATAGGAAATTGCACCCAACTATGTTTACCTTAAACACAAATTTCACTCAAATCAAATTCTAAGTAGTAGTAAAAAATTCCTTCAACCATACCTTTATTTTTCAAGAGTTGAAGGCCCTTCTCTTCAGTATATCCCAATATTTGATATTGTCAGGACAGGTATGGGTAGATAATGAGTAACTCCACACTTGGATGATTTTCCATTAACTCACATCATGCATAAAAACAATAGAAAGTGACATTTGGTTTCATCTTCTAAGAGGTCCAAATGACTCTTCATCTTCACCTACAACTCTTCATATTCTCCTAGATATTATTTACAATAATATTCACAAAATACCATAATCACGAGGATAACGTATCCAACATTCCCCCCCTTAATTTGAAGGGGTGTTTGTGAGTCCAAGCGCCATTTTGAACTTTTTCAAACTTTTATTTTCCAAGTGCTTTGGTGAAGATGTCCGCAATTTGCTAATTTGTGGAATAACATCTCAAGTGAATAGTCTTGGCCTCTACATGATATCGAATTAGGTGATACTTTGTGTTGATGTGCATAGTTTGATCTTGGAATATGGGATTCTTGGCCAACTTGATTGCAAAAGAATTTTCAACTAGAAGAGGAGTATAATTCACCTGTTTCTCCTGCAAATATTCAAGTACTTTCCTAAGCCACACAATCTCCTTTGTTGCTTCTGTAGCTGCTGCATATTCTGCCTCTGTTGTGGAATCTACTGGAACTGATTATTGCGTGATCTTCAGAGGATAGTTGTTGATCCAAGACTCATGAGATAGCCTAAAGTTGACACTCCATTTTATTTATCCCCAACAAAGTCTGAATCAGAATATCTAGTCAAGTTGAAGTCATCCACCTTAGAATACTTGAGTCCAAAATCTTGAGTTCCCTTCAAGTATTTTAGAACTCTTTTTGCATTAGACCAATGTCCTTCACAAGGTTTTTGCATGAACCTGGAAAGAATCCAAACAACAAATGAAATATCTAGTATGGTGGTGGTAAGGTAGATAAGACTTTCCTCAACCTTTCTATACTTGGTTGCGTCCTCAAATTCATTCCCTTATTTTGATGTGAGCTTCAAATTCTCTTCCATTGGAGTAGAGATAGGGTTACACTCAACCATGCCAAACCTGTTCAACAATTTTCCAATGTACTTCTTTTGGGAGATGAATATGTACTTTGGTTTGGAGTCACTTCACTGCTAAAGTAGTAATGAAGATATCCCAAATTTGTCATCTCAAATCCCTTCTTCAACTCTTTCTTTATGGATGTAATACAACTTTCATTATTCCATGTTATCAACATATCATCTACATACACTACAGGATATACCGTAGTTTTTCGATCTTTCTTGACCAACAGAGTTGCATTGTTAATATTAAAGTGCTTGCAATTTAATTTCAAAAGATGCTTAATTAGCTTTTCATACCACGCTTGTAGTTTTTATGTTAGCCCATATACGGGTTTGATGAGTTTACATAATTTTTTGTCCTCGTCCCTTGACAACAAAACCTTCTGGACGAGACATGAACACATTCTCTTTCATGTCTCCATTCAAGAAAGCAGTCTTCACATCTATTTGATGAACTTTCCATCCGTTTTGTGTTTCCAAGGAAAATAAAATACGAATGGTAGCCCATTTTGCAATGGAGGAAAAATTTCCTCATAATCAATGCCTTATTTCTGTGCAAATACTTTTTCCACGAGCCTCGCTTTGTGTTTGTCAAGTGATTATACATGTTCTCGAAGACCAACTTGCAGCCAATTGGTCTGGTTCCAAATGGAAGGTCCACCAACTCCCATGTCCCATTCTTGATTTATCATTTGTCATCCCATTTCATTTTCCATTCTTTTACCAATTTAATCAACCTTGGGCATTCAATCCCCTTCTTCTCATAGGAGGATGGAGGTACGAACCTTTTCGGGATACATGTAACAACCACTTCCAGAAGATATGACAATGGGAGGAATATGGATGTGTGTTAAGTTTGGAAGGGAGTGATATGTTACCCCTATCAAGACCTCCCAGTAGTACCCTTGTTCCCCAAGAGTGACAACACTTGACTAGGACACATATGATGGCCCCAAGGTGAAACAAGACAAAGAGCATAACTTCCAAGCATCATGATCCATTATCTGACTTCAACCCATGATCCTCACCTAAATGCCTAATGTATTAAATATAAAACTTTGTATGAAACAATGACTAACATACCTCATGTGTGCTAGACCACCATCATCAGATGAACCTGGTGATCAAGTGAATGAGTTGAGCAATGATGGGGTGGAAGGCATCTAAGAGGTCATTGTCTGTGGAGAATGTTGATGATCATCTATGGGATCATTGTCTGCAATGTGGATCATGGATAATGATCTCCTCTAGTTACCCCTAGGTGAGAGGGGGTAACACATTACATTATCTTAAGAGTTGCAACCAACATTCACTTTCTAGAATGAGCTCTTCTTGTTTAGGAGCATACATTGAGTCTCATCACAATGAACATGGGGTGGTAAAATTCATTTTTAATGGTAGAAATGCTTATTTTGATTCATAGAGATATATGGAATTGAGATATAGGATGAAAAATTATGAAAATTTCATCATTTTAAATAGGAAAAGTAAATTGTTTTTAATTAGCATTAACTTAAAATTAATATTGACTTTTTATGTTTATGAAAGAGATAAGATGGTTTAGTTAGTGAATTGTTGTTTCTCAAGCATAAATATTATATGTATGACATAAAAGACAAGCTCCATTCGGTCTTATAGATCATGTTGTCTCTTGGTTGTTTTCACTTTCAGAAGGTCAATACTAGGGTATAATGTGTAGGAAGACTTCCTACAGTGCTTTAGACTTTCGAGTTGACTCTCAGGTCAAAGGGGGGTACCCTCGAGGAATCAAATATCCACTTGGATTATACTAGTCGAGTTTCCAGGAAATAACATTGTTCTGGCCTAAAAAACTAAAAAGAGCTTTGAGTTATAGTTTTGGAAGTGGCCAAGAGTCAAACAACATAGGAATTCAATAGATTTTAGCCGCAATAATGATATTTTAAAGTAGTATAGCAATTCAATAGATTTTAGCCATAATAATGATCTTTTAAACCATAGACACCATGATTTGACGCTGCATGATAAATAAGCCAAGGAAAATGGATTTGCACTTAAGGAAGAGTAGCTTATGAACTCTTTCCCATGGCTACAAATTCCAAACAATAGATTTATTGGACATTTGAAATAATTTAAATTCAACAAGTTTAGATAGATACCCATGAAGCAAATCGACACAATAAATGCACGAGCAATGACTCGAGCTTTATTTCATCAAAGAAACAAAGGTAAGACTGATTTATAAAATATTCTACCATTAATGAACATGAAATAGAAAAAAACACAAGAGTTAGGGTTAGGTTGACTTAGCTTTATCTCGGGTTTCTTTACATACTTGTTACATAAAAAAATGTTTACATGAAACACATAAATAAAATTGGGGGGTTGATTCACCTCCACCATTCCTTATTCGTTGAAATAAAATGGAACAAGGGATTGATTCACCACTAGTGCGACAACATTCTTCATTAACATCTCTTCCAAAATAAATCGGGTACCAATAAGGAACCAAATCTTTTTTTAAAACAATATTGCTTTTGTACTCATACAATGATGTGCACCTTTCTACATGCAAAGAAAGTGGATATGAAGAAAAACATCTTTATTACTTAGAAGAATAGTGATTCAAATAAATCTTCAACTTCAATTTCTAATCACTTTTTTGCTTTCAATCTTCCCTCTATTGATTTGTTTGAATCTCTATAAAAAAGGGTCACTTTGCATTACATTACCCGCCACATATACATCTAAAATGCTTTTTGAACCTTCAATAATTCACGTGGATGGATTTGTGGATCCACCACGCCACGTCCTACCCCTTTATTCCAGCCTGAGTGTTTCATATTTAATATGTCTGGTCAGCCTTTACCATGCGCAGATGGGTTTGACTTCAGCTGTCGTCCCTTGCCTATACCCCAGCCGCCATTTTTTGTACCAGAAGCGAAAAATAACTCAAGCAGTATTTTCGTGGATGCATATCGATAGTTGGAACTTGAAATGACATTGTGCGTGAAGATCGATGCCCTTGCCGGCGCAGCCGTTTTTGGTTTGCCTTTTTCACATTCTACCACCAGTTAAGCTCTGGAAAATTGAGCATTTTCGGGATGTGAACAGGCACCTATTGTACAGGGATTTCCTTTTTGCGAGGCTCTGTCAACGCGGTTCGAAATCTCTGGGATGTGAACCGGGCACCTATCGTACAGGATTTTCCTTTTTGCGAGGCTCTGTCAACGCGGTTCGAAATCTCAAAAAAGGAAACAATGGCTGCAAATTTTATCTAATCACCCTAAAAGTTTGATCAATTTTGAAAGCTGAAAATTCAAATATAGCTTAGTTTTGGAGTCACTTACATTTCCTTCCCAGTATTTTTTTGAATAACCGAGTAGAAACAAAGAATTTAACACTGCAAATCCAAGGGCAAAGTGTCTCACGCAAAATTACACCTGCAATTTTCTGCGATAGTGATGCGTTTTGGTCCCTGAAATTTGAGATAAGTGATCGTTGAGCCCAAACTTAGAATACATGTCTCTATTCTAGACTTAGGCATTGAAACTCGATACATGAGCACGTCAACACATAGCATGTTTATAAACGAACCCTTTAATATGTAATCCTGAACAATTTCCTAAAATGTAATTATGGCTCTCATCAATGGTTAGAATATGCAAAGAAGCTTTATGAAAAAGAAACAAACTGAAAATAATATCACACATTATCAATGGTTTGAGTATGCGAAGCAGTTTTATGAGCAAGATCCTAAGGTTGACCCCCTTCCCTTGGTCAAGACTACTACTAAACTCTTCACCGTGCAAGAGATTGAGGTGGATATCAAAAAGTTAGGGGTTGGAAAAGCAAAAGATTTAGTCGAACTCCAAGCAGAATATCTTAAATGGGGTTCACAAACTCTTGCACCTCAAATTATGAAAATTTTCAACAACATCATTCAGCAGGGATTCCCTACAAATTGGACAACGAGTCTAGCAATACCGCTTTTCAAGAGTGGGGATGTCAACAATCCCTCCAACTATAGGACTATAATGATAAACCTCTTGTTTGCAAAATTATTCAAAAGTATGCTAGAAAATATAATCAACAAGTGGGCGGAAGAAAGAGATAAGCGCGCCAAAGGGCAAGTAGGTTTCAGACCTAAACATTCAACAATTGATCACGGTATAACTCTAGGGCACATCATTGAAAAAGTGTGGGAGACAAAAGAGGAAGTCTTTTATTGCTTTGTTGATTTCAAAAAAGATTTTGACACGGTCCCTAGAGATAAGCTTTGGCATAGAATGGAGGAACTTGAGGTTCCTATGCATCTTAGAGCAGCCACCCATAGGCTATTCGAGGAGGTTAAAGTCAAAATTAGAACGTCAGATGGTATCTCCGAAAGTTTTAGGAGTGATATCAGGGTTAGGCAAGGATGTCCATTGTCCCCTGCCCTTTTTGGTTTATATATAGACAAACTTGAAGAGTGGTTAAACTTTCAGGAGGGTGATGGTGCTCTTTTGGGTGAGTTTGTGATAAGGCTTCTTTGGTATGCAAATGACCTTTATTTTGATTGCTAAATCTGCTCTTAGGTTGCAAGAACACTTAATTTCCCTTGAGCACTTTTGTAGTACAGTGGGGATGCAAGTCAATACTAGCAAGACGAAAGTTGTAGTTTCTCTAGCAAAAGAAAACAAAAACAAAATCAACATAAGTTCTACTTTGAAGGCAACACTCTTGATGAAGTGGCAGATTACAAATACCTCGAAATTGACTTCAACAAAAATCTAAGTTGGGAAGGTTGTAGAAAGAAAATAACTTTGGGAGGTTGGAAAGCGTTCTATGCTTTCCAAAATATGTGCAGAGAGGCAAAGCTATGGGATTGGAAGACTATGTTGTTAAAATATTGTGCAACTGCAAAGAATATTCTTATCCCCTTTTGTGGATAAAGTAAAAGATAAAATATATTTATTATTGATTAGTTCAATCCCCTTTTGTGGATAAAGTAAAAGATAAAATATATTTATTATTGATTCGTTCAATCCCCTTTTGTGGATTGATCATGTCGGGCATTGTAATTGACCAAATCCCCTTTTGCAGATTGATCAAACCCTATTTGTAATATGCAAAGTAAGAAGTCGGCCCCCAGGCAAATTAAAGTGGCTCTAACCACCCATATTGAGAAGTCGCCCCCCAGGCAAATTAAAACTAAATTTGGTTTTTTATTGAAGAAGAATTTCAGCCCCAAAACCATCTATAAAAGTGCGCCCTACCTCAAGGAACACTTTGGCATCTTCAGCGCACCTTTTCAGTGGCTAGATCTCCCAGAAAGTGAAACCCTAGTTTTCACAAAGTATCGGAAGTACCAGAGTACCAGAAGTACAAGAAAACCAGAAGCACTAGTCCAGAAATCCGCAGATCAAGTTTGAAGGGGTAAAACTTGGATTTTCATAAATCTGACTGTACCAGCATACTCGCCTTAGTCCAACTAGATGAAGAAGAGAAAAAGACCAAGCATAAAAAGAATGAAAAGAAAGCAAAGAGAATTGTGTCAGATTCAGTAAAGGATCACTTGATCCCTCATATTTCCGAACTACAGACAGCAAGGCAAATGTATGAAGCACTCAACAGGTTATTTGAAAGCAAAGACATTAGCCGAAATCTTTCCCTAAGAAATCAACTTCGTAATATGAAGATAGAAAACTCAGAATCTGTCACATCCTATCTTATGAGAGTTTCTCAGATCAAAGATCAACTTGGAGCTATTTGAGATGTCATTAGTGACAAAGAGCTTGTAACCACAACCCAAAATGGGTTTCCAACATTTTGGATTCCTTTTGTACAAGGAGCGTGTGAAAGAAGCAATTTACCCAAGTTTGATAAGTTATGGGCAGATTGCACGCACGAAGAATCTAGACTTGCAGACCAACATAAGAGATTAATTGTTGATGAAGAGGAAGCTCTTACAGCTCAAAAGAACAAAAGAAGTTCCTTTAGGAAAAACAATAAAGAAGCTAACTCCGTAAGAGTTCCAGATAAGAAAAAATATGTTTCAAAGATCATATGCTACCACTGTCAAAAGTTGGGACACTTTTCCTATGACTGTCCTCAAGGAAAAGGGAAAAGAAAGTATCAAGCACATGTGGCAGAAGAAGAGGAATCTCCTCCCTCAAAGAAATCTTTAGCAGAAATTGAGGGTTATGTACTTTAAGTTGAAGATAGTTGATCTGAAGAAAGATAGCAAATGGTGAATTCCGTGGAGGCTCCCCACACAAAAACAAAAGATAAGTATTCATGTTTATTTCTAGTATCTTGTTTACTTTAATACTTTATCATTACAAGTTAGATATTTTTGTGAGAATGTTAATTAACCTCATTTTACTTCAGTATCTATGCAGACTTATGAAGGAAGAATCAAAGAAGAGGATGAAGAAAGAGATAAAATATTTATTTCAGAAAGCATATTGTAAGTAAGTTTACAGGTCTTGGAAGAAAGAACTTATGCCGTAACTTGCAAAAGTTAGACAACATGAGAAGGACGTATGATATGGTGACAATCAGTAAAGACCAGACAATATCCAATATTTATATAGGAGCAGGAGGCTCCTAAAGATGAAAAACAAAAATGTTCAAGATGAAGAAAAAGATGGATACTCAGATATAGTTGATGAGATGCAGGTAACTACAGGTTGCTCCAGTACCGTTCTTATAGATGCAGAGGGAGTAGGTTGATACAGTACGAAGACAAAAAGAAAGAAATATCCGAACTCAAGAAGGCACCCATGATATTACAGAAGAGAACTTCAAGGATGATGATTATAAGCTATCAGTTTGGTGCAAGAGGGAGC
>ML822591.1:14594-32187 GCA_009831015.1 Picea engelmannii | reverse complement strand
GAAGATATAGAGAACAAAACTTTTGATGATTTATAGATATGCCAGTCAGTGATCATGATGCCAGATGACCAAGTGGATTATATTGATGCCTCCTGTTACCCAGTTGATGATGCTATCCAATTGATGATGCTGCCCAGTTGATGATGTTATCCAGTGGATGTTGCTACCTAGTTGATGTTGACATCCAGTGACCTATCAAAAGATAAAGAATATCCTTCTTGTTAAGAGGGAGTGTTAAAATATTGTGTAACTGCAAAGAATATTCTTATCTCCTTTTGTGGGTAAAGTAAAAGACAAAATATATTTATTATTGATTATATCAAATCCCCTTTTGTGGATTGATCATGTCGGGCATTGTAATTGACCAAATCCCCTTTTGCAGATTGGTCAAACCCTAATTGTAATATATAAAGTAAGAAGTCGCCCCCCAGGCAAATTAAAGTGGTTCTAACCACCCATATTGAGAAGTCAGCCCTGCCAGTGAAAATACACCTTAGTTCAACACATGCCAGATTGTATAAATAAGAGAGGCCAATGCCTCATTTGGACACACACTTAGCTCACTTATTTAGTGCGCAAGTATTGAAGGAAGTTGTAGTTACCAGTTGCCAGAAGAAGGAAGAGAGAGAGAGAGGCACATCCTTGGAAGAGGAATTTTTGTGTTGTTTGGTTCAGTGTCTTGGCATTGTATTGGCTATCTATATTAAGGAAGTTTTGCTAGGTTTTCTTCCCCATGAGGGTTTCCCAGGATAAATGTTGTGTACTCTTGTGATTGTGTTTCTCTCAGTGATCCTATCTATGCTATTGTTATCTGGTAAATTGAAAGTAACTTAATAATAGCAGAAACTTTAACATATGCAAACTCTCTTTGGAATTTTAGTGATCCTGGTGGTTCTCTATGTCTGTGAAGTGTGGGCCAGTAGTACATTTGACTTACAGTGGAAGCAAATTGAGAAGATTAAAAAACGCTTGATTACAAACAAGCTTAAAAATTAAAAGTTTAGTTCCTTATGATATCATGCTGAGTGAAATGGGGGTTGCTCCTATTGAAGCAATTACTATGGTGCATCTCATAAGATATCTAAAAAAATTTGAGCAAATGGAAGACGGTCGGTGGCCTAAGGTCGTCTTCAATGAAATATTGTGCAAAAGAAAGAAGATGTGGTTGCAACAAAATATTAAATGGCTTAGTAAATGAGATACTCACTTGAACAGGTGCCCTATGAACAGTAAAGAGATAAAGGCTTTTGTTATTGATAGGTTCCATAAGTGAACCTGGGATAAAGGGCTGAGGAGAAAGAAAGAGAATTATATTGAAGAATTTAACCCCACTTACAATCATCATCAAAAAGCGTACATAGGGGCCAATATATCTTGGAGAGCCAAAATGCTTATTGCCCAATTAAGAACCAATTCCCATCAACTCCGTTGTCAAACCGAGTGTTGGAAAAGACCAAAGGAAGCTTCAGAAGAAAGGGTGTGTATGTTCTGCACCTCCAGAAAAGTGGAAACAAAAAACATTTCATTTTAGAGTGAAGCTTTCAAAGACAACATGGACAGTTATGTAAGTATCTTGATAGGTAGCTCTTGGAATAATTTATTCAACGAGGGGACAATGGAGAAATTGGGAGAGCTCATCATCAAGTTGAACAGGAAAAGGGCTGAAATGCATAAATAAATGTCTGAGGCGGTCTGTCCTATAGGCTATTGTTATCCTCGTGGACATTATAATAACTTCTTTCTTTCTATCAACAATTTTCTAAATGGGGGAGCATTGAGAGAGAGTTGTCCAATTGAATTTTACATAGAAAAATGTCCAAAAAACCATTAAAAATACATTTCTCCTTGATTTCTAAAATTCATATGTGAAATCAAAATGATGCCCCATTAGAAGCAATGCATAGTAGAGATAGAGAGATTTCCAAGAATTGGTTGCACGATAGTTTTTGATGCATTTATGATATATTTTGTTTGATAAAACGAGAAACTAGGCATTATGGCACGATTTTTTAATAGTTGTGCTTTTGTGCTTCTAGAACTCAGAATCGCTTTCCAAGAATTGGTTGTACGATAGTTTTTTTATGGATTTATGATATATTTTGTTTGACAAAACGAGAAACTAGGTATTATGGCAAGATTTTTTAATAGTTGTGCTTTTGTGCTTCTAGAACTCGGAATTGAATCTTGTCAACCCCGGGATGATCATTGACCTTAAAAACATCTCTAAGGTAGTCATTGCCTTCAAATACATCATTTCGTCGAAAACATCTCTAAGGTAGTCATTGCCTTCAAATACGTCATTTTGTCGATACACATGGTTTGGCCTAAATCAAGTCCCACCATGTTCTTGTACTTTTGGAGCTTCAAATTGAGATCCACCAACTCTATGATGATCAATGACCTTAAAAAACATCTCTAAATCATTGCTTGCCTTCAAATAGGTGATTACGTCGATACACATAGTTTGTCTTATAGTGGGCCCACCACATTCTTATACTTTTAGAACTCACAATTTAAATCTATCAACTCCATGATGATCTGTGATCGTAAAAACCTTATGTAGGTCACTCTCTACACTCAGATTCCTCATTTGGTCAATAAGCGTAATTTGAACCAAGGCGAACACACGCAAAAAAACAATTTTCATATTTCAAGAACTCAAAATTGGATTCTGTCAACTACATGATTATCAATGTCCCCAATAAACATGCCCAATTTACTCCATAGGCCAATATGCATAATTTAACCCAAAGTGGATCACGTGTGCGGAAACATATTTTGGATAATGAGCCTTTTTAGGGGACAACAAGTCCATGGGCGTAATAAGGATGAATAGGTCAATAATGTAGTTTATTGAATGTATTTTATGTATTTGTTTGTGATTATAAATGTTTAAAACAACTTTATTATGGTTGGGAGTGACATCCGAGATCTAACATGTAAAATACCTACTTTGGGTGTCAAGGTGCCCTGTTTGCATTCCCATGATAAGCAATAACATGTGGAATACCTACTTTGGGTGTCAAAGTGCCCTGTTTGCATTCCCATGACAACCAATAAAGTGATGCTTCCCACCTTTCTCTGTAATTTTTCTTCATTGTTTATAACACTTTTTGCACTATGCCTTTAAAAAGTGTCATTATATATCTTAGTATTCCATGATATTTTTGTTATCTTAGATATCTTTTATTGCAATATTGTTTATGTTCTATTTGGAGCATAACATGTGGCATCAAAGCTAACGATTATTGAAATAACACCTTCAAGCATACTTTTTAGAGTTTGGAGCTATAATTTTTGCTACAGTGGGAGTATTCCATGATATTTTTGTTATCTTGAGTATTTTATATTTGCAATATTCTTTATGTTCTATTTGGAGCATAGCAAGTGGTATCAAAATTGATGATTATTGAAACAACACCTTTAGGGCACAACTTTTAGACTTGGAGCTACAACTTTTGTTTGCAACATTCAAATTGAGTGGTACTTGTTTGTTTGGAAAGAAGGTACAATTTGTGTTAGTTTGGGATCAAGTCCACTCAATCCTATTTGGCTAAGGTGTAATTGGGTTTTGGTATCTAGGCTTTATGTACAGGTTAAAGGCTAGGTTCTTCTCGATATCATATGAGCTCTCTTTGGTAGTTTAGGTAATGATTAAATGGGATATTGGGTACTTAATGGACACTAATGACTAGCTAAAATTGTGTTTTGGTCCCAGAATATGACTTTACAGTTCTTCTAATTGGCTTGTCTTACTCGGATGTAAGGAAACTTGTCAACGACCCAAGATTCAAAGGCACTTCGCATGAATGGAAGTATGCCCCCTTACGGACCATTGATATGTTATTTCAAGTGGTTAAGTTTAGTTTACACACAATGATGTTCCATGTGGGAATCCTGAGATTTGTATCAATAAAAATCAGACCAATAACCTTAAAAATTATAAACTTTTCCCTGGATGGGGTGTCTGACAACTATCATGAAAGTAGGGGAGATCGTCCCAAGGCGGCTCTCATCCTAGGACCTCAAGTGTCGACGTTTAGCCAACCCGACAATACACTTGGCACCAATCTTGCAGATCAGTACACTAACTCGGGTCATGTCGACATTGCTTCACCGTTTGATGGTAGGGAAGGGCATGATGAGTAAACGAGGTTTGATCTTGGTTTCATTTCTCCCTTGCTCGAGCATGATCTTGAGGAAGGTTACGTTGTTTCCAGTTTGGGGAATGATAGTAGCCATGAAGGGAGGATGCCATAATCGCGTTATGATCGTGATACTCCCACACTCAACATTGAATAGCCAGACTTTGGAGGCTGAGTGGAATTTTTGTTGGTGCCTGGCTATAAATTCAAAGGCTTGGCTTAAAGGTAGAGACCTCGGTTGTGTCTCTCCAGGCTCTGTTTATAGTCTTTTCTACTTTCATTTTGGTTCTCAAGCCCTTGCTGTTAGTATTTCTCTCCCACTTTCCACGGTAAATATGGCTCCCAAAGGTTGCAAGCCATCTCACCCCCTTTTTGCTCAATCCTCTTGAGCTGCTAAAGCAGCCATCGATGCTACATCATGTTATGAGGAGTATGTCCCCGAGGAGGACAAAGCCAAAATGACTGAGCTCGAGGAGGAAGTTAGACAAATCATGCAATTTCAGGGGGATGAGGATGTAGAGGCACACCTGGGAAGCTTCATCTTGGATTTGGGATGCACCAGGACCCACAACTCAAAGTTTTTTTGAACCTTGGAGTTATACTGACACACTAAGAGTATGGTGGCCATAAGAATGCTCCCCAAGGAGTAAGACTTTCAATAGCTCAAAAACAGACAAGAGGCATTGGAGATTCAATGTGCTTATGTGTTAGAGGTTGTAACCTGGTTAACTAATTGTTAAGGAGGCAACTTCACCCCTCTTGCCAAGAATTATGTTGAAGCAAGGACTTCTGAGGTTGCTAAAGGTCGTGTGACAATGGACCTCACTGACCTACACCATATCAAGTGACTATTTTGTCTCTTTGTTTTTATGACTTTTTACTCCATTTTGTTTCTCTGTTTTATGTTTTTTGGGCTCCCAAAGCCAACTTTTTGTAACTACTTTCAGAACCTTGATAAGTATGACATTTATAGTGTGGTTAGGGTCTGGTTTCCTCTCAAAGGCAGGCGATAGTTTTGGCTTTTTGAGACTTAGCCCTAGAAACTGTCATAGTCTTCGAGGCACTGACATTGTTGAACTTCTTTATATGTCCATATGTAATCTCTATTAATATTAATACCATAGTTTACTTTACCCAAAAAAAAATATTATAAACTTTTCCTACTTAATAAAATATAAAAACAACAATAATTATATAACCTATTCATGATTTTATTTTCCTAAAAATAAATAAAATTTAAAATTAAGTGAACACATGATTAGACAGAATTAGAATAAAAATATTATAAACTTTTCCTACTTAAAAAAATATAAAAACAACAATAATTATATAACCTATTCATAATTTTATTTTCATAAAAATAAATTTTTTATTTTCATAAAAATAAATAAAATTTAAAATTAAGTGAACACATGATTAGACAGAATTAGAATCTACTTGATTTCAAAAAGATACCCATGTATGGTGTGTAATTTTAGCCTATCTCAAATGTCTTATTCGAAATCCTACCACGTACAATATCTTATTTTAGCGATTTTCCAAATTTGTAATGTCATAAAATTAGCTAATAAAATTTATTCAACATGATTGGAATTTAACGAATATGAATTTTGAAATAAAGTTGAAAAGTTAGTAAATGATATTGATTTATATTTTAGCCCATAGGTTAAATTTAAATTATAACATAGGTTAAATTTGGAGTAATAATTTTAAATTATAACTGGGAGTAATAATTTTGATTCGAAATAATTGAAATTTATTGAATTTTGAAATAAAATTTAAAATAGAAAAGTTAGTGAATAATTTTAATATATCATTTAGGTATAATGTTAAATTACAATTAGGGGTAGTAAATGGTTTTATGGAAGAGATTAAGTTTAAATATCATTTGAAGATATATGATATAACTTCAATGTTATGTGATATTATTTTTTTTGTAAAGTGAAATTAGTTTTTGGTTTTGGAGTATAACTTAAAACTATTTTTTACTGGTTAAGAGTCAATCTTCTTCCTTACACTTAAGGAAACAAGTTAACGACCCAAAACCCAAAGGCACATGGTAAGAGTGAAAGTCTATCTTTATAGACTACCAACAAGTTATTTTAGGTTATCCATTTTGATTCCACATAATTGTTGGAATTTAGTGAATCAAATATGATTCAAAATATGTGGAAATTGGATCTCATATAAACATATAAACTCTAAAAAAAATCGTTTTGGAGTAAGACCTTAAACTGTTTTTATTTGGTTAAGAGTTTGTATTCCTTTAACTTAAGGAAACACTTTAAGAACTCAAGATCTAGAAACCTTTCACAAAGGTGGAAATATGCCTCCTATAGATTATTAGAGGATTATTACTGGTGACCAGATGTTTCTACACAATCTTAAGCTATGTATTTTAAAATCATTTAATTTATTTTTCCAAAGAAAGAAAAAACCTTAATACTCAAGGTTATTGGTTTAGCCTTTATTGATACAATTTCAAGACTTCTACTTGAAGTTGCATGATTGTGTGTAGAGACAAACCTGGTCAACTAAAACAACCCATTGATGGTCTGTAAGAGCATAGAGTTATAATCTTGCTAGATACTTTTGTGTCTTGGGTCATTAACCTATTTCCTTACATATAAGGAAGATGAACTCTTAGCCAATTAAAAACGCTCTTAGCCAATTAAAACATTTAAAAACCATACTCAAAAACACTTTCAATCTAAATACTATTTACAAGAAAATCAATATCTCTTTAATAATCATAAAAATTACTTACCATAAATCTATATACTTTCTAAATATTTAACTTTAATCTCATATATAAAACCAAATACTACTCCATACCAATTTAATTTTAACTTACAAATATTTTAATATTTAAAAAATCATTCATTCATGAAAAGTTAAATTTTACATCCTAAAAAGGAAAATCATTACAACTCCAAAAAATTCGAAATCATGGACTTACTTTGACCAAAAAAACAAACTGAAACCAGTACATGGAATGTCGCCAATATACATGGCGATTGACAAGGATCGTTCCTGGATCCCCGCCCCCAATGAATGACAAACCATCTTTCACATTCCCAACGATAATATCGCCAAAAAAAATACGAAAAGCCACATATAACAAAGCCATACTAAAAAGCTGCTTTCATGTATAAGCTTCCATCTAACTAGAGACGTACAGCCGCTGAAGCTTCACAAACCCCAGTCCAGTCCAGTCCACTCCACTTCAATTTAGAACTTGACTTTCCCTCCACTACACTTACAGTACTATTCCCCTGTGGTGCATCTTTTTCGTATCATCTTCTACACATGTTGCAAGAGCTTTGTATATTCATCTGTAGCTGTTGGTGGTCCTCATAAGAGAGGCTGTAGACAGACAATTCTGGGTGCTAACGTTTTCTCTGTTTGATTTTCTTTTTCTTTGCGGAGGTGCTCTCATGGGTTCCAAAAGCCAGCCAAAGAGGAAATTCCAAGGCTGCCTGGCAGAAGACGAGGGCCGGACTGTAGATCCTTTGATTGTTTATCCTTCCTCCATGAAGAAGGCAAAGAAAAAAACCACTGTAAACCCATGCAAGAAGAAGAAGAGTAGCGAGTTTTCATTACAGTCGAAGAAGAAGAAAAACACTCCAGTCAAAGACGACGATAACAACGTTGAGGTCGGAAGGTCGATTCCCGATAACAAGTTAAGGAGGTACATTACTATTCAGTTATTAGTGTTTGTCGATACAAGCTTTGAGCACTTTTCATGAAACATATACAAACTTCCTGGTCAGAAACATGAATGTAATTCAACGTCTAATAACAATGGTTGTGGTTTTTTAGACGTTTTTACTTTTGTTAGAGGCACCTCTATTCCCTGACCGTTTTTTTTTCTCTTTTCTTCTCTACCCTGACTGTTTTTTCTCTTTCTTCTACACCCTGACTGTTATATACAAAGTTAATAAAGAAGCGTGGGCGTGGGTACAATAATGCATATAATGGGAAGGGTTCATCAACTTAGTGTTCGGGTCCGTTTTCCTGAAAAATCTAGTGTTGTAGTGTGATCCCCTAGCTCAGATAACATGGGTTCAGACTTCCCCTTTAATAAGGACTATATCTATAACCAGAGGGCCCATGACCCCTATAAGAGGCAAATCCTTGCTATGGGCGTTGCTTCTGTCCCAAGAGAGAAATAGGGATGCTCTGTAACAGGGGATGCACCCTGAATTCTGTCAGCTAAGAGAATATAAGATAATTGTCCAATGAATGACAGGAAAAGTAGGCCAATGGGACTAAAATACTACAACTAGTGTAATACAAACGGGGAGTGCCATAGCAGTTCCTAAATCTAAACTAATCAGCAATTAGTAAAGATAAAAGATCCGTTTCCAAACAGGCTGAGTTGTGCCATCTAACAGCCAGGTATGCCAATAGAAAACTACAATGTGATTAATTTGTTGACTTACATACTGATGACTTTATTTTACACAGCTATCAATTGGAAATATTGCATGTTGCTATGGAGAGGAACACAGTTGCTTTTCTGGAAACTGGTTCTGGGAAAACCTTGATTGCTGTACAGCTCATGAAGCAGATTGCTCATAACTTGAGGGCTAAAGGCGAGAAAAGTTTAATAGTGTTTCTTGCACCAAAAATTCAGCTGGTCATACAGGTAAGTTGTAATATGGAATAATGCCTTGCCTTTTTTGAATTGAAAGAGGAAAATGTGAAGCCCACCCTTTGAGAATTAACAACAATTGACAATGTGTATTGTTGTGAACTTTTCAGCAAGCTGAAGTGATTAAAATAAATACGGACTTAAAAGTTGCCCATTATTATGGTGCAAAATGTGTTAATGGCTGGAATGTTCAGCAATGGGAACGAGAAATTGCTTTGAATGAGGTACTGTTGAGTGCATAACTATTATTTTTTTGATAATTGATGTTCAACTGCTGTTATTATCTCTGGAAAAAATCTTGTGGATGTTTAATTTACACACATATATACAGTGTTTTATTTATTCATTTTTTGGGGTCAAATTAAGTAAATTTCGCCACAGTTTTGACAAGTTTATTTTGGCTAAATGTTCTTGTTTGCTTCCGCTAATGGACATGCACTTGTTCAATTCCTGTTCTGAACCATGTATAAATGCTATTATTTTGGCCCTTACGCAAAGGCCAGATGTAGCTCTTTTGGAGAATTGAAGTCTAAATTGCTTTTGGACATTGGATTATGGTTTTGTTCTTTAGGGCCTTAAACCCGGAAAGCATTACATTAACGTAACGATTAATTGTTTTTCAGGTACTTGTGATGACGCCTCAGATTCTATTGGATGGCCTACAATTTAGTTTTCTCAACCTTGATCTTGTTGACCTGCTAATCTTTGACGAGTGCCATCATGCATGGGGACAAAATCCATATGCGAAAATGATGAAAGTACGAATAATGATTTCAAGAATCTTTTAGAATAAAAATTGTTGTTGTGCTATGATTTAATGTCCTATAAGTATTATATGGCTTACTGGCTTATGCATGGTGTATTTTGTGTTCAAAGGAATATTATTACAAATGCCAGCACAAACCGAAAATATTTGGAATGACAGCATCACCAGTCATAGGGAAAGGTGATTCACTTTCCTATATATGTCATGAGTATAAATGGATGGACTTTTGTAGATTATAACCAAGCTTTTCTTGTATTTTGGCATCATAGCTGACATATATTGGATAATGTTCCATTAAATCTTCCTTTTTATGATTCGTTTGGATTCTCACTAGTTCAATGGTTTTTAATATTTGACTTATGTATTGTTTTGCAGCTTCCTTCCTTCTCTGATGCTATATTTTGTTGAGCTAGGCTTGCATAGCACTTCTTTTAATAATTTGCTTTGTTATATATGGTCCTGTTTTTAAAATTCACATAAATGACTATGATGCTTCTTATTAAATTCTACTAGGTGTTTCATCAAACACTGATTGTGAAGACCGAATGGCCAAGCTCGAAGACATTTTGGATTCGAAGGTAATTGGAAAAACAGTTCTAACTTCTAAAGGTATTCATAATATTTTGAAGTTTTAGTATTCTGCTATTTTCTAGTGATGGTGCAACATATGCATGTAGGTCTATACACTTGAGGATAGGGCTGAAGTGGACATGTTTGTACCTACTCCCAACCAAATAACAAAATATTATTGCAGGCCGAGTTCATTGCATGATCCCTTGAAGCTAAAGCTTGTTGCTCTTAGGGACAAGGTTTTACCTACTCTCTCTTGTTGGAAAAGTCTTATTTTCTGTTTCCTGATTAGTTCTTTTCAATCGATAGTCTGTGCTTCTGCAGGAGATCCAAAATCATCTTTCTGACCATCAATTCAAGGATGAAGAAAATTTCATGAAGAAAGCAACAAAAAAAGTTGAGAAAATCCATGGAAATATTGTATACTGTCTTGAGAATTTGGGTTTCATCTGTGCTTACAAGGTATATTATGCAACTTGATTTGACCTAAAATGCAATGGACTATATTTTTTTCAAAAACTAAATGTTTTTCCTTTGTTCAGTTGTAATATGTTCCAAGTCCATGCACCATCTTCTGCCCATTGTACTAAGCTTTTTTTCCAAATCAAAATATTTGACTGCAATTGTTTTAGATTCTCTTATTATTCTCTATTAAGCACTAGATGCTGATGCCAGGGTGGACAATTTAAGAATAAGCATTTTGGAGGCCATGCATGCCTTTGCATATTAGAGTTACCATGTGACTTCAGGCATGCCACTGGTTCATGATAAGTTCAGTTAGAAACATTTGGTCAATGTTTAAAAAATGCCTTTGTTTTCATCTTGTATGTCCAGTGTGTGTATGGTCGAGATCCTAAAGTAATTGAGAAGTTAATCTGTTATGTCTCACTTTCATCCTGTATGTTACCCTTTGCTCAGTGGTATGCGAGTCTTTATTCTTTACTGACCTTCTACAGATTTAGTCATAACCATGCATTTCATTCACATTTATTTATACTCATTATTGTAAAGGTTTATAATTGTGCACATTTAGTGGGTTAGAATTAATTTGTTTTATTGACCAGAATATTTTCTGTATGTTGTTTTATTGCTTTCATCTTTCCTAGTTAAACATGTGCTTATTACTAGTAAGTTTTGAGCAAGTTTGATTACAAGATACTAATAGATGATGCGTTTCATGCTTTTGTTTGTTAAGGCTGTTCAATTCTACTTTGCGAAACCCTTAAAAAAGATGCAAGGGTCTATATCTGCTTTCTTAACTGATGCCTTGGAGCTCTTCGAACAGACATTGCCAGCTGGTATTTACGTTCTCTCTTTTCCAGTAGTTAGATTGAAAAAGTATTGACAATTTGCCTCCTTGGTATTAGCATTGTCCTGTGAGTAAGGAGTTTTCTTTGGTATTAGAGTTTTAGAGCCCAATGTTTGCTATTGAACATCACTTATTATAAATACATTAACTTTACTACAGAAGTTTCCAATAAGTTTAGATCAGTAATGTAAGTCGCAGCTAGTAGTAGAAAGTATAGCAAAGTTGTTATTATATCGAGAAGAAAATTTCCAATGAGATGGTAATAGCCTCTTTGAATAGACAGACTTGTTGTTTTTCAGACTGTTGCCCCTTCAGGGGTAGCTACTTGTAGATCCACCCTCTCAGGGGTATGGTGTTCCAGCTTGCATGAGCTCTCTTTCTCATTTTATCTAGGCTCAGACTTGTTCTTCCAGTTCTCCTTCAGTTATATGACGATCTCACCTCACATCGGTTCTCCTTAGTTCTTTCAGATGCTTGAGCCATGGTATATCAGCTCTTATCTCATAAATCTCAGATGATACATGCACTTACAGATGGTATGCTATGTTTTTACACACATTGTGTTATGTTCTCTTGGTTTAGCTTGTTACTTCACTTGCTGTGCTATGGTTTCATGCGTGGTTTCTCGCTTAGAGATGGTATGATGGCTTCTTATCTGGTTGTGAATGTGGTAAACATTAAGTGTGATCTAATAACACTTCATAACTTTAACAATTTTATTATTTGCCTCGTCGTACCACGGGGGACATAATTTCCCTTTAGATAAGAGTTGTCACGTCTTGGGTCAAAGTTGTACTACTAGGATCTGGTTAAGTTAGTGTACTTCATATCCTAACCATTCTTAACACTTTCCATCTTCCCTTTTCATTTTCGTTCCATACATCATATTTTCTTGCTCATGGTTAATTTATCATAAGTCATCCATCTAGGTCCTAAGTAAAGAAATAAAGACCCATGTGTAAGAGCCTTCAAAGTCAAAAGAGCGCAAGTGCTCGAGGTAGTTGTCACTGTAAAAAAGTCAGAAGCCAAAAATAATAATGCTAGAGCTATGCCACCTCACTAAAAGGCCCTTACCCCCAAGTCCCGTGCTTAATAATACACATCCAAAGAAAGGACTAAGAAATAAAAGAAAAAAAGGAAAGAAAATCAAAAGAAAAAGACAAAATATGAAAAGGGTAGTAAAACAAAGTGTCAAGGTGGTAACTCTAAGCCTAGCACACCCTCATGAAGGCCATCATGGAAGTAAATGAATACCCCTAGCTCTTGAAAGCTAGCAAAAGAAGACCTACACATCATGTATGACTATGGAAGTTTATTCATGAAGTTTCGCCTTCCCCTTTCATAAATTATCCATCACATTTACCTACCTCTAACTTAGTGATCCTTTGTCTCAGGATTTGTCACATGTATAAGGGTTACAGTTGCCCCCCCATGGTAAAACTTAGGCAAATCTTAAAATTAAACTAATGTTATGATGTTGCTAGAAGAGATCACTTGTTGTGCATTACCTAATGAATTGTATAATGAGGATTGACTCACCGCTATGAGTAGGCATCTTGCATTGGGATTCATGTACATGCATCAGGGGTGGCATCTATGCCTTGGGATCCATGTACTATGCTTTGAGATTTATGTACTTGCTCCGAGATCTGTGACATTGCATTAGGATCCATGTACCAACATACAAACACATATCTACATTGGGATTCATGCTGTTTTTCTTGGGATTCGTGATAGTGCATTGGATGATGACAGGGACTCCACATCACCATCATGTGCCACCTAGACCATTCCTAGAGGGCACACTTGCTTTCTTGGAGAGACGTTCCCACACGTGTGGCTTATTTGGGTTTGTTATGCACTTGGACCACACATGTGAGGTTGTTGGGGTCAATTATGAGGTTGTTACACACTTGGATTGGTTCTCGAGGTTGTTAACAGTTGGTTGAGTTGGTTATGACTCCGTTGGACCACTCACTCGATGGAGCACCTCATTCCTAGTGCCACACGTGCGATTGGTTATTGTAGCACCTTAGTTATTGTGCCACACGTGCTAGTGGTGGTTATCTTCTTGTGGAGCGCACCTCTTCTTGGTTGACTATTCTTCTACATCATGTGATTTATTCCTTGCTTCAGGGAGGTGGTTAGGAGGGTGCACTTGTTCTTGGGCCTCTTGTTGATCACACCTATGACTTGGATGAAGTCGTTAGCACACATTTGAGAGGGCACACCTCTACATGGATTATTTTATTGGCTCATTGTGGTTTTAGATCATGGTTTTGGAGATAACACACCATTTTGAGGAGTTGTATTGTCCAATTCACATATTTTATTGTACTTCTCTCTAAGTTTGCTGGAGAGTTTCAATTTTGGGCTAGGAGGTTCTAGATCTACTATTATTTTATTCATGAGTTTGTTGAGCTTTTCTCCTATATAAGAGACCTTTCACTCATATTGTTGGAAAATAATTGGAAGAAACATGTCTTGCCTTACTTCTATTTGTGAATCTTGTCTATTCTTAAATGCTTGTTCAAGGGTATAGTGGAAGATATCTTGTTTATTGTAGGTATGCTGGAGGAAGGAGCTACTACAAGGTCTTAAGGGGTCAACATGCCACATTGAGAAGGCAACTAAGCTATAGTTCTTCTTATCTCGTTCCTTGTGATTATTTAAACTTCATCAACTTTGAAAAGAATCATAGATAGAACTAGAGATACACTATCTTCCATACTCCCTTCCTTCTACCATATTTGACGCTCAAACAATGGGAGTGCAGATGAACAGGCTAATAGAGCCATAGGAAGAAACCCAGGTCACATGGAAGTCATGGGAAGGTTTGATTTCCTAGCACCTCCCTAATGCTTCAGCCCACTCGGATCCACGCTCCACCTGGTAGCGTCCACCACGTGGCTCTCCAGCGCAAAAGCTTTTTAGGACAACTTATCGACAAACCAGGGGGATTTGCGTACTTGACCATCCTCCAGATCGTGAGAGTTAGTACGTTGCAGCTCGAGATTTTGGATCTCCTGTGCCGCAAGAGGTTTATACCCCGTGGGAACCTGCGGCTGATGTCACTCCCACCTTGCACTTTCTCCACATCCCTCACCTCCTCATTAATGTTGCGCGAGATAATGGCTTGTGAAGAGATTGAAGCAATGCTCCACAGCATGCGGATGCTGGTAGAGCAAGCCACCTCCCCTCTCGAGCGTCACTCCCTCCCTCCCGCACGATCAAGGTTTGCAGCCATAAGGGGAATTCAGGTCGGGCAGAGCCCAATTCAATGTCTTTGCCACCACAGGAAGTTTTTGGGAATGATTAGTCTGTCTGGAGAAGGGATACTAAACAAAAATGCAAGCCAAAACTTAGAGAGCAGATTCAATAGAGGTGGTGGAGTAGAAAAGGAAGCGGCAAGTATCAAGGAAACTGCGCTCAATTGCGGCATCGATTCGTCCAGAGGATATAATAAAGATCGCTACATAGGTGTATTTGGCTGTGAAAAAAGGGACAGGCTCCAAACTAATTTTGGCCGTCGCATTATCAATTCAGCAAGGGGAGAAGTGGCCATTGGCAACATTCTAAAAGGAATTTCCAGAGGTCAACAATTCATACAAGCAACATATCCAGGCAGCAACAACGACAACGAAGACACAGGCTACTTCAACAAGCTCAAGAAGGACTCAACATCAAGATTATTTGCTAAAATGGCTCAGCGTCGAGGACATGAAAGACAAAAGGAAGAGTTGGTGGAAGATAACTTCTCCACCACCCAGCAATTGGCCATGAGGTTGGACTCTCACAACTCCACTTTAAACGTCACGCTGGAAACCTTGTCCTAGCATTGATCCTTGATCAATCAACTCCAAGATGAGGTCGAGTTTCTCAGAAGGCAAGGGGAAAGAATTGAAGAAATGCATGGAGACAGAGCTCATAATTTCACAGAGCAAAGCCAGAGCGAGGAGTGTGGGAGGAAGGCCGAACCAGTTCTGCCAGACCTAAACATTGCCCTGGAAACAACACCAGAAGAAGAAGGAGGTCCCGAGGAAAAGAGCCAGTAAGCAATGCAGTTAGATTTCAAAATTTTTGTAAAAATGGTGAAACGTTTAGTAATTTCCGGATGATAGTTATATCTAGATTAGCCAGATAATCTAGCCTTCAGCAATATATTTTGTGGACAGTTCCTTGTAGCAAGCTTATATAAATTTTTGAAGCCGGTTCCCCTTACCAACACCCTTTTTGTAATCTACGACTTCGGTCGTGCCCTTTTTTATATATTAAAATTTTCAGTTTTTGTAAAAAAAAATGTGCTTAACGACTTGCATTTAACGTTACACGTTCATTGTAGCTTTCTTTTGTTGGAATTTCTCTATGGTTTAAGGTTTGTTTTTAAGTACAACAAATTAAATTTGATTTTGGCATAATTAATCAGTAATTGAGGGACTGAGAGTCCACACAATTCACCAATACAAATTCTTAACGTGGGATTCAATTGTTTCTTTGTCAGGCTAAGAATAGGTAGAATTTGTCCTTCCTTGACTGAAGTGAAATTCTGAATGTTCCATAGACATTATTGTTTATCAGGATTGTTGGATGTTGAAGTATTTACTTCAAGAATTCACCACCTTGTGCCAAACTCTGATCCAAAAATTACTTCAGCTCTTCAACCCCCTTTTTAAAAAGGTAAAGGCAAGCTAAATCATTGTCCAAATTATACCATACACAGTTAATCTTACTCAAAGCAAGCCAGTGCCTGCTCCTACACAAACCACCCAGTTCCTTGAATGGTATTATTCAATATAATATTGGTCAAAGCGTTTGGAGAATCGGTAAGATCCATGGAAGAAGCGCCATTTCGATGATCATACCAAACCACACTCTTTCCTTTGCCCTCAATTGTAGCAAACAAAACGTTGATATCATAATTCCCAGTCAGGACATTGTGATGCAGCTTCCAAACAATTGAAAGGAGATTCAAGGGGTCTTTGCTAGGGTTAATTAATGCTAGATCTTTGGCAATGGCATCTAGTTGGTTCTTGTAAATGAATCTTCCTCGAAGCTCCATTTTTGGAAGAGATTTGAAGCGTTTTGGTTGCACAAAATTGGAGTCACTATTCATGTTGATAACTACGCTTTACTAAAATCTATCGGGGACATGTTCCACATTATTTACAATAGCAGGGATCGATCCCACAAGAGGTGAATGCCAAAACCGATCGATTACCGTGTTTAAGACAGAGGGAAATCAAAACGATGTATGCTAGAGGAGTGATACAGGTGCAAACACGTTTCATAGAAGAAGGGAAAAAGAACATTCATGACTAATATATCCATTGCACAGAGCATTCAAGCACATAAGAATTTAATAGACCCACACTAGTGCCATGAAATTGAACCCATTACACACATATTTCAACATTTGGCAGGGATTTTTGTTAGACACAGGAAGAAATTACAAAGGGTGAGCTATACATAATCTCTATGTATTGTTACTCGCCAAAAATACAAAGTTGCAGACAACCTTGGCTCAGATACACCTTCGCTCAGCATGGATAGGCCCCTTGTCTCCTTCGTCCATCAAACTGTGCGTAGGTTGCACTCCTTGAGCATCCGTTCTGCTACTGTACTCCCTCAAGCTCTCTTGCATCTCCCTTCATTGCCCTCTTCACTACAACCCTCATTATTTTAATGAGATTCCTTTGGAAGGCCAACCGTCACAATTGTTTGTTTCCACTTCCATTTTTCTCAAATAGGACCAAAAATAAAATAAAACATAGATATGTTTATTTACAAAATTTACAAACGTATGTAAAAGATCCAATTCGGATCACACCTCCCCATTTGAAGACTTTTGGTCCTTGTTGCTGCCTTATACACACCTCGGGTAGCATGGAGGTGTTGACCGCCTATTCAACTAGGGGGTCAACTCCATGTGCCATGAAGATATGCATCATCAGATGCAAATTTGTCGAAGACAGTTTGGTTCTACTAGGCAATTTATGCCTCCAACACAAATTTTTGTAAACATAATTTTCGCACCCCTGCGAGGGTTAATAATGTAATAGGTCTACATGGATCATAGTTAAGTCAGGTACCTTGGGATGTTTTCATTGGGAGAGTTCCTTTCACCAAGGGTTTTTTATCCTCAGGTT